>JXTC01000085.1:0-40137 GCA_002914845.1 Trema orientale | reverse complement strand
ATTTTTTTTATTATTATATCCTTGTATTTTATTTAAATTATTTTTGTTCAATACTTTATTTTTTGGTTGCAGAAGTACTTCCAATATAAAGATGTAAGTAATGACGAGCTACCTTGGGTATCCCAAGGTATTGACTGTACTGCTCAAGATATCTATAAGAACTGGAAGAATGAGCTCAGTGAACACTTCAAGGTCAATGGCGGGGATGAGAACAATCTTGACCTTCCCCTGGCTCGTCGTTCTGTTTCTCCTGATATGACTCAAGAGGTTTGGAATAAGTGCGTTGATTATTTCAGCTCTGAGGAGTTTAGGGTTAGTATTTCATTTAATCTGTCTTTTACTACATTAATTTTATAACTATTACATTATTAATTAATGACTTTAAAATGATAGGCTATCTCTAGGAAGAATGCTGGTGATAGGAGACAGATGAAGTATGTTAGTAGGCAGGGGCCTAAGTCCACTATCGCAAATATATATGATACAGTAATCTTCTTACAATTTATTTCTTACTTTTATATTTTTTTTATTGCTTTTGTTTATATACTTATCAAATTCAATGCACAGGGGGATCCTGAGACGAGAGAGATGCAATCGATCGCAGAGAACTACCGACAGAGGTATATGGATCCTGTGAGTAGTATGTGGCCTTCTGAGGAGGTTAAGCAGAATTATTTGAGTAATTTATAAATTATTTATATTCATTGATTGTCTACTAATTATATTTTTTTTTTACTAACTTTTTTCCAACTATTTTTAGCGTAAGATGATTGAGATTCGCACGACTCAGTTGCAGTCTCAGGCATCTTCATCTGCCTCCGGTTCGTCGACACAGTCTGCACCACCTCGTATTGATGAGACATTGATTGCTAAAGAGGTGCTTGGTGTTAGGAGAGGGTATAGGAGAGGAGTTGGTCCGAAGCTCAAGGGAGCTGCTTGCACTTCTTCTACAGCAGCTTCTCCACCACGGAATCCTCCTGTGCCCGACTCTGAGTTACGAGACTTTTTTAGCCAGACATATAGTTATTTGGCTGCTGCCACCAGTGTGAATCAGTTCTCCTAGCACAGCGTGATGCAGAGAGGCAGTGCTTCAATGAACAACTGCGTTACATGTCTAGCGCATTGGCGAGATTGGTTCTGGGATTCAATATGTCAATTCAACTGCCTGCTGCTCCTGATATTCTTCCGATGCCCCCACCATCTACATTGCCTCCGAGATTCCGATCTGAACCTCCTCTGCCAGCTTATGACACCCAAGACAACGCAGATGAGGATGACACCGACTTGGATAGCTAGCTAGCTAGAGAGCTCAAGTTTTTTCTTGTTGAATACTTTTATTAAAATTATTTTTAATGTGTATGTTTGTTATGGAATTATAATGTGTATTTTTTTTATGAAATTATTCCAAATTTTAATTTAAAATTTAAAATTATATTTTATGTTTCAAATATTTTATATTTATATTTATTTTTATTTTTTATAATTTTATTTCTAATTTTAAGAATTTAATTATATAAAAAAAATTATTAATCTATAGTCGTTGCTATACCTNATACCTATGTCGCTATAACTAAATTTAAGTATTTATTTTTTTAAAAAATATATATCTATAGCGACGAAAAATGTAACGACAACCACTATCGTCATTTTTAAGTCATCATCCGACGATAATTATCGTCGCTATATTTTACTATGCCGATGACACGTTTTGTCGTTGCTATGTATATTTATACCGACGACTCTTTAACGACGACATTGTCGTCGCTATAATACTATAACGATGACTTTTTGGTCTATAACAATGATATTTGTCGCCGCTATAGGCTCTTTTTCCTGTAGTGTGTCGACTCCGACAAGAGTGGGTAATTCCTCGATGACCTAAAGAAAAGAGCCAAGCGGTAGCTTCATCCGCCATGGATCGTTGTTGTCGTCACCGTCGTCTCCATTGAGAGAAGGTCGTTCCCGTCGTCTCCACTGAGAGAAGGTAAGATCTCGATCTGGTCATCTTGGCCAGGAGTTGGGACTGTGAGCGATGAGATGGGAAGAAAAGGAGAGAAAAGGACAAAAGCTTAATGAGAACTTTTATTTATGAAAAAGGGCATGAATGTTAATCTTATTAAAATGGGATATTAATCGACACAAAGTGGCAAAAAAAAGATATATAGTGTAGTTTCCCCATTTCAATACTATAAACTGTTCAAAAAGAGATTTTTAGCATATAATTATCTAAGTGATCCATAAAAATCAGTACAAAGTAAATCCAAGTACACATATATACATATTTAATTAATAATTAGTACAACTCGTTCTCCAATTTTTCAATACTTGAATCCACACTCACACATACTCAGAGGAGTCACATGCTATGATACGATTTAGATCTATAACTTGAGATTTAAAGATGATTAATGTGCAGAATATCAATGTCTTGTGTTTTTTCAACTCTTCTTTTGATGATCTTTATAATGTCATTTCTGTAGAAGCAGAGGATTCTGCATCTTTAGCAAGGTCCCCATCAGGCTTGTCACCTTCAACTGAGGCTGCAGGTACAGAAATCTCCTCAAGAGTTTTCTCACCAGTTAGAACACTCACGACTTGAGACACTGTGGGCCTGACACCAGGAGATATGTTGGTGCACTTCACTGCTAACTTTAAGATGGTTATGGCTTGTTTCGTTTCATAAACGGTCAAACTTCTGTCCACCAAATCCAACAACCTCCCTTTTGTATCTGCTACGCAAACCTGCATTTATGCATTAATGTATAGGTTAGCTTAATCTATATAGACAAGAAAATAAAATAAAAACAAACGCATATTCCTTTTTAGTTTTTGCTGACCTCATCAACAAGAAACTCAAGCTCTTGGTTGCTTTTATGGCCTGCATTTTTCCTGCCACTAACAAGTTCTAGTATAACCACCCCAAAACCATAGACATCATATTTACTCGATATTGTTCCGTACATTGGGTATTCGGGTGCCATATATCCACTGTATCAACGGAAAATGAATAAGAATAATTGATAACATGACTAAAATTGCCATAGACAAGAATATCATATGACAATTTGAATTAGTGATCAACATAGTAAAGGTTATTTGTAGAAGATAACGTGATGTATGGATGTACTTCCTCTGTGACTACAAGCTTCCACCAATTCTACATAGACATAAATATAATTGTCACCACCAAATTCACAGTGTGCAAAGACAGACCAACAAAAAGCTTTCACATATATATGCGAAAGAAACTGCTGGCTGCGAGTAACGTATTGTGAAATATTAATTAGTGCTATATGTAGCGAGATTTAATTAATGCTAGCAAGGTTTGTCGTCATGGGAAAGCTCTGTTTCTAAAGCCCTGTGTACGTACTGCATTTGTTGTCCGGCATTTGGTTTCCTTGGCTTTTGCTTGTGTTTTTCGATTGTTTCATGTTTAGTCAAAAATCTAGCACTGTGTTTTCAAAAGTAAGAATTTCGTTTGGAAGAGCTAGCTAGCTAGCTAGAGTGTAATAAATTACTTACTGTGGCGCTTCAGTTTTGATAACTCTTATTGCATCGTTATCATCTTCCGCATAAGCGCTTGCTAATCCAAAATCTGATATTTTAGACTTGAGAGTTCTGTCGAGAAGAATATTAGCAGCTTTAATACCTCTGTGAACCATCTTGAATCTTGGATGCTCATGTAGATACTCCAAACCCTTGGCAATTCCAAGACAAATGTTGAATCTAGCATCCCAATCAAGCGTGATTTTGTGGTCTGGGTCTGCAAAAATCATCAGGCCAAACCCTATTAATTAATATAGGGATGAAAAATTAGTACACAAACAAATCCAATGATGAAACATTAATTATTGTCACTTTAGTTACAAGGTTTCCTCTTGATTAATTTAAAGAAAGAAAAGCTTACTGAACAAGGCATCTGCAAGGGATTTGTTTTCCATGTATTCGTAGATAAGCAGATACAAGCCTTTTCCTACGTAAATATCGAACAGCCGGACGAGATTTTCATGCCTCAAAGATTGAAGGCTATAAATTTCACTTTTTAATTTGTCTATTCCTTCCTTTGAAAGAGCAGAAAGCTTCTTCACAGCTACAACATGGTGATCATGCAGTTCAGCCTGCACAACCATGAGATTGAAGAAGGTTTGCATATTAGTTAGTTAGCACCAAAACGACAACAAAACACGTATGCAAGTATATGTACATATACCTCAGTAAGGGGGCGGAGATTAGAGCTTTAGACCACCATAATATTGGTAGTGAATAAATATATGTAAATATATATGTATGAATGTTTTCTAACATTAGGTGAGGAAAAAATTTACTTTACCTTATAAACTGTCCCGAAACCTCCTCTACCAATCTCAGTATCTTTGCTAAATCTTCGAGTTGCATCCCTTAATTGTTTAAGGGTAACTATTTTGTCTTCACCAACTCTGATTTCTGTTCAATGAAAATGAAAATCAAAGGGATATTATTGAGTGGTTATTGAGTATGCATATTGTTTGTAGCTTAAAAGAGATCTATGTAGTCTCACCATGCAATTCTTCTTTGTCCATCCATCCCATCATCCAGGCAAAGCCCAATAAAAGCAAGATGGCAAATATAACTGAAGCAACCGTAATCAATGCTATATGTACTGGAGATAATTTCTTACCGAGCTTGAAATCTGAAATTAACCAGTGATTAAATAAAAGAAAATTACGTATAACAATATACTAATGTCAACGAGAGTTATTTAATCTTGTATTTTAGAGAAGTGGAGAAGTGATGTATACATCACTATTGATGCATGATTATACCAAGTTTCATGGAACTACGTAGCAGACTGATGGATTACCCCATTGGTGATAATTAAGGATTATGCACTAAAAAGAAAGAGCAGTGTTTTGTATCATTTCTAATAATTCGTACTCTAGTTTTAATCAATTATGAATTTACATGTTGATTATAGCATATTTAAATCGGCAATTTGTAATTACTTGAAGAATTAAATTTACGAGTGGAAATATGCATTTAGTTGTTTTTACCTGGAGTTACAGATATGGCTGATATGAGAGGCCCATTAAAATCAGGCGGTGGTACGTAGTCGTCTCGTGGTCCAGATGGTGATATGTAATTAGAGTCTTGTATGAAGTCTGAAGACCCTTTCCCGGCCCAATAGAAGTGGATCTCCAATGTATTGTCATTCACAATAGCAGTGAGGTTTTCAACAACCGTAACTTTATTTGGTCCATTAGCCTCATCTTTAATGCTAAAATCTCTAAGCACCCTCTCACCCTGCAATATATTGAGAAGTTTATATCTCAATACAATAGTACTCATAGAAATAATGGACTGATGAAATTAAACGAAATTTAGTAAGAGAAAAGGAAAATTTAGTATTAATTATAAGTTAATATATATATATATGTGTGTACCTGTATATATACATCAAATATACGTTTGCTCATACTGTTGTAGCCTGCTGCATCTTCCGAGTATACAATTTCAGCAAAATGAAGTGTCACGTTGTATTTACCATTATGAAGACAAAATCCGTAATATGTCAAGGAAATAGGAGAAAAGCGAGCTTTTTCGTATAGAGGTGCATCAGAAACAGAGAATCCACATTTCACCCTTTTAATGTAATAATCAGTGGAATTGGTGGCTCTTGATATATTAAAACTTTCTGGACTATAGTAAGCCCAGTTTCCTTTCGGACTTAGATAAAAATGCGATGTGTGATTATCACTGTCGTAATGGTTTCCATTTATAGTAACTTCTTCACCACCAGAATTTATGTACAACGAATGGTCTGCAGAAAACCACAAATTAATATAGTAACTACATAACATAAAGAGTAAAAAATATGTTAAAAAAATCTTCGAGAATTATTTTCCATTTATCCAGAAAATTATTATATGGGCAGCAACAAAATACAAGTACGTACATTTAGGTTTTCCTCCAGGACAATTTTTCGTCTTCAGTTGATTCAAATTAGTCCTGCGTATACATATATATGTATAGTTAGAAATGGTTCTTAGTCTTTTATCACAACAGAGGAAAAAAACAAAAAATATTGACTCACATAGTTTCTGGCGCACAGCAACAGCAGGAAAACAAGCTTCTGAAATTCAAGCAGAAACTCAAATTAGCTTGCTTTTAACAGATGAAGTTGCTAGTGATAAGAAATAATGGTTAAACTTTTTGGCGTAATGAAGTCTTACAGATTTGAACTTTTTGGATCTTTGAAGCTTAATTTTGAAAAATTGTTGTGTGAAAGATCCCTGAAATTAGATTATGAATTAGGAACAAGGTTATGTTTTTTTGTTGAATTACATGACAACCAAATAGTAAGAAGCTGCTAGCTAGGTAAAGACAGTAGTCATCACATATAGGCTTGTATATCTAACAGGTCCTAATCTAGTAGTTTTTTTTTTTTCAATCTATATATCTATAGTTATTTTATTTATAGTTATTTTATTTTTAGTCGTTGGATCTATTATTTAACGGGTATAGTGATTTGAATAATTAGAAAAAATAAGTAAATAAATACCCATGCTCTTTTTTCTTCTGTTTTTTTATTGTGAAAAAATGTATAAAATAAATTTTAATCAGATAAAACAATATCTATATATATATATATACACACATTTAGAATGTTGACGGTTGATATCTGAACATGTTAGAAAGAAGTCTATAAAATTTTGACTAAATATTACCACATGTAAATTTGCATATTCTCAATATGGATTGCTTATATAATTAAGAGAGTGTAATATGTAGAGAAAATTTACATCTTAGTTGAGTTAGCGGCGTGAAGAATCCAAGCTGGAACTGTACCATTCAGCATATTACCCGCTAAAGACCTGAGCAGAAACCTAATATATCATCCGGCATTCTAAAATATACTTGTGACTTAGAAGATAGGTAATTATGATTTCTTTCTTGTAACAAAAAGAGAGTACTTAATATTAGCACAGCGATAGAAAATTATTAGCAATACTTCTATACACTTACATGTAAGTCAAGTTTGCATTTTTCAGAGATTCTGGGATTTCACCCGTTAATTTGTTGAAGCTCAAATCTCTGCGCCAAACACGATCATTATACGTATCGAAGTTTATTAATGATTTCTGAATTATAAAAGACACGTAATATGCTATACACAAGTTTTCAGTGATCATCTGCGTCGATATGAATTAAATTAATTAAGGTCGACATTCTAAAACAAATTAGAAGGAATAAATGCTTAATACAAATTACGAAGGAGCCTAGCATTCCCTGTTCAAGAAGTTGCCATATATTTTCTTAATTAAAACATTTATTTAATATGATCCAGTTTGATAACGCTTCCGTTTTTCTTTTAACAAAATCATTATTTTTTTTTTGTTTTGATTTTAAAATGTAAAAGCAAAAAAGTGTTTGGTGTTTCGTAAAGAAAAATACAAGAAAATAACATTGACAGAAATGGTGTCTACAAAATTATCAACAACTTAATTGATAATGGAGAGATAAGGGGAGAGAGAAAGTAGAAAAGAAAGGACGAGATAGAAAAAGTGGAGAAAGAGAAAGAAGAGAGAGCAGAAAGAGACAATGGTTAGATAGATCGGGAGGACAGGTGAGGGTAGGCCTACTAAATTTAAAATTTTTGTTTACAAAATTATATGGCTAGACTGTGGAGATCATTGCAGCAATAAAATCCTCTTGTCTGCCTGTCTTCTCCAATTTTTCTTTAGGCGGTTTTTCCTAGGGATGGCAATATAGGCTGTGATATGATAACACGACTCGAAACTCGCACGATTAGCTGAACCTGCTTGACACGAAATTGACTCGAATTGACACGATTAAGTAATTTTTTGATAAATTATATTAAATAATTATTTTCAAAAAAATATTTTTTCATGAATTTCTTATAGATAAAATAAAAAACATAAAGCTAATGAACTAGGTTCTCTTACTATATATAGTAAAACTTAGTTAAAAAAATCGAGTATACTAACAATTATACTATTTATATACATTTTGATCTATCAATTAATCTGCACGTCGTTTTCATTAAACAGGTGACACGTAGATTAACCTGTTAACGACATGATTTAATTAGGTTAAACACGACACGACACAGATTGCCACTCCTACTTTTTCCCAAAACAAGTGTGTGAAGAAATAAATAGACATCTTTCCTTATGAGTCCAATTACCTGTCATTATCAGTTGATATGTGACACTATTCTCACACTATATATATATATATATACATATATAAGGTTGCTAATCCAATTTTTTTTTTACTTGGGTATTTTTTTTTAGCCGTTAGATCATCATCTAATGGTGATCCAACGACTATAATAAAGTATATGAAAAAACGTGCATCATTAATGCTATTTCTCTTTCTTATTTTTTATAATAAAAAAATGTGCATAGGTTAAAAAAAAATACCTGGATTGGTGCCCTATATATATATATATATATATATATATTAAAGCAATATATAGATATTCAAAAATACTCAAACAAAAGTAGCATACCAAATTTAACTGCATGAAATTATAAGGGGAACGACCATGACTACTAGGAATTTAGACTAAAATTTTTGAAAAAAAATTATTTTTGTAATGTCACAGTATATGATGAAGTCACATAATTTATGATTACTAATTGCTCTTCAAAACGTATCGTTTTATAATCACAGATAGAGATTATTTCTATCACACAACACTGTGACATAACTAGAAAAATTACTTTTCAAAACACATTTTAAATAAGATTATTTTAGTCCAAATTACTACTATTATCGATGTCAAACTTCCAATTATAAACGTATAAACGTACAAATATAGGGAACTTTAATTCTATTTGTTCTTGGAAAATAAAAAGTTTGAGAGATATTCCATCATATGTATATCCAACAAGTCACATATGTCAACAACGCAATTAGAAGTATATCTGCAAATCTCTAGTCACAGGCTTAGTCTAAACACATCTATTGCCAATGTCGAGAAAGAAAATTCGAAATTCCCATTAAGAAGGAAAGTATACATGCATGGAGAACTAGAATTAACAAAAAGTACAGGCCGGCTGTATCTGACGAAATAAAAGACTTACAAGTACCGTAATGCTGGCATATTACCAATGTGTGTAGGGATTGAACCAGTTATTAAGCAGTTCCTCACAACACTGCACATTAATAAACATCATAAACAGTCAACGGGTATATATATTTGGGGAATAGTCTGAATATGCCATAAACAGTTTTAATTAATTTTATTTTATGTTTTCTTAAATTCATTTATTTTCTTTTTCTGATGAAATAGGATTTAGAGAGCACCATTCGAATATGAGAGGATAAACTGCCATTTAAAAAGATGTTTGATGCTTGGTCACCGGGCCAGAAGGTTCTATATTTAAATGTTCTTATAATTAATAAAGAGATACTTTTGTCAATTCTCTTGCACTTATCCTAAACTAAACGTAGAAAATTTCGTAATCTTGTAACTTATTAACTCAGAGGTCCTGATACTTTAAAGGAAAAAAAAAAAGAAAAAAAAAAAAAAAGACTCACAGGGTAGTAGCGTATTCACTAAGGTAGTACGGATGATCCGCCGAAGAAGGGAATTGGAGAGAAGAGTTTTCTACATCACTTATAATCCTGCAATAGAAAAATAAAATTATAAAATTAGGGGCTAATTAAATGACCAAAGGTGGAGCAAGAAGTTGTGAATTCACTTACAATCTATAAGGTTTGATGTTAAAAATATCTGGAGATATGTCGCCAAAAAAATTATTGCCCGAAAGTGACCTGTGGGAATTGGATCGGAAAAAAAAAAATAAACCTTTATCGTGGATGTTGCACATATATAATTTCTATGTATATGGCAAAATTTAAAAGATACGATTAATTTACCAATTCTAGTCAGCAAAATTAATGTTCAGCTAATAGGTTCGTGTTGCAACATAATACTTTTTTTCAGATAGATACGTATACATATTATCGTACGCAAACCTTCAAGCTAAAAATAAAAAGCCTAAAGGAATTCTACAAGAATACTAATTTTTTTTTATAAAAAAAAGTGGGACTTAATTAATGACTATCACTTATTATAAAGATAAAAGAAAATAACTCACACACCTGTCATTACTAAAGTTTGAACCTGGCCCTAACTCCCACACATCCCTCAAACCTTAGATCAACTGAGCTTATAAAAATCGGTTTTAAAAAGGGGTAAAATGGTAATTTTTAAAAGGAATGGCGGTTTGGTAAATAAGAAATTTTAGAATATTAAATTCAAAATGTTTGGATTATTTTATTGGGTGCTACAGTTTCTGAAATTGTATTTAAATCCCCAAAAAATTCCCCTCTTCTCACATGAAGCCCTTGCCATTTTTCGTTTTCGAACAAAGCTTCCAGCGGCTACTAGTCACGTGCAATCGAATTCGAGCTCGAGTTGCCTCACACGCCGTTCCCATAGGGAAAAGCAGTCGCCGATGAACTAGCAGCAGTAGCAATCCCCTCCCCCTTTCGTCGTCGGTAGCTGAAAAATGTGTCGTCGAAGGTACCGCCCACCAATCGGATTTTTGCTCACCGGCGCTCCGTCGGACGTCCTTTCGTCTCACCACCAGCACCATTGGATTTGTCTCATCGTCGCCGTCATTTCTCGACTGGTCTTGGCTATCATCCCACCACCGGTGAGATTTTCACTATTTTGACTGTTTTACTAAAGTTTCTAAAAAGTGATATTTTTATAATTATTTCGTTAGGTAATTATTTTACCCGAGGTAATTATATGAGATGAAAGAGAGTAAAAATCATGAATAATTACTATTGGTAGAAGTTAAAACGGTATCCCGAAATGCGGTAATTTTTGAATAGAAAAAGTGGACATTTTTCTAAACATTTTCAAAAAGTGATATTGTTGTATGTTTTGGATTTTAAAGCCTATTTAAAGCTCGAGACCTCAAAACTGAATTCTGAATTTGAATCTGGACTCAGTGAGATCGAGAGACGAATTTTGATATAAAATATCACTATGTTCTGAAGAGGCACGAAAATCAGAATTCGTGGCTCATGAATAATACTGTTTTGCGTGCCACAGGCCGAGTCTCGCACCGGGACCTACTTTTGACAAATTATATATCTAACTTAGAATTTTTAGGTAAGTGGTAATCTCCGTTTCTCAATATGAGGCTCTAGTGGAAAAATCACTTTTTCAGGTGTACTTATATGGATCTCAGAACGGCCGTTCGAACACTCAAGTGACTCTTCGAGCGTCATTAGCTTGGTATTACTATCATATCGAGGTCAGGGTTCGATTACCTGATTTTATATCTATTTTGATTTATAATTTCATTAAAATGTATTTATAAAAAAAATCGTAATTTTATGATGGATCGACAAATTGTTGAAACATGTTGGATTATACTGGGATTGAACTGTGTGGATTTTAATATAGAATTTTACATTGTGATTATGGGGCAAAACAGCAGTGTGCTACCCATGTTGCAGTAAATCCAGAATAATACCAAGTTAGATTTTAAAGCATAATTTGATTCTTGGATATATGTTTGTTTTGAACTATTACATGTTGTACATACCATTGGATCACATACTTAAGAGTTTTATTATTAAATCATGGTATTCTAGATTGCTGGCGAGTTGCTATAGTGATAGGTAAAAAACTTAGGCCCCTGCGCAGGTTTTTGCTGATATACCTATAAGCAATGTAAGGATGTTGGATACCTCTACTATAGAGGTATTACAGGGCTGTGATGGGAGGACTAGAGCTCACTCTTATATCTTGTTAATGTATGATATGTATAATGATGTGATTTTGATTTTGGATTTGAATATGTGATTATTCAAAACTTTAATTATTTATAAACTTGATTTATAAATAGATTTAAAAGTACTAATCACGTATGTTTGAGAAATTACATCCATTCAAAAAGGTAATTGAATTCTTACTGAGCATGTGAATGCTCAAACCTTAATTTTTCACTCTCAGGTAGTGCTCAATGTAACCTTGGGAAATTAGGAGTAGAATAGTGAATAGCTAGTTACCTTGTTAAAAAATTGGTAATTTTGTCAAAATAATTCTATTTATTTACCTTGGCTTGTATTAATACTTAAAGGCCCGTTACACGAACTCGGTTTGTATAACTATTATGCTGGATTGTGAGACTGCTAATAATGATGCTTAGTTTGAGTTTCATTAACAATCTATGCCTAACGATGATCGCAAAACTGTGAGAATTTTATTATTCAAAGTATTTTTATAAATTTTTCAAAAATAACTATTGAATTTCTATTTATGAAATTCTCTTTCTATCACTAGTCCGGAGTTTGGGTTGTGACAGAGCTAGCCTCAATTAGCTCCCATAATACTAAATTTGCTACATACCTTAGCTTTTTCTAGGAGTTGAAAAGTAATTTGATATCCATCTCTACAATTAATAATTAGTTCAAAATTAAAAGATGATTTAGGTCTTGCTTAATAATATTTATGTTTTCTCTAAATTGTTTATAAGAATATTAAACCGTGTTTACTAATTCTTTATGGATTGTAAAAGAAAAGAGAGAGTTTTTTTTTTTTTTTTTGCTTTTTTCTTTTTTTAACATAAAAGGTATTAAGCTATATATGTTAAAACATTAAATAGAATCTTAGGTGTATTTATTAGCACTTATATTGTTTGGCTTTTAAATTGAAACGAAGGATGAGGATGTCCTTAAGGGTTTTTTTTTTTTGGTGATAAAATCCCCATTATCTATTTTCGAAAAAACAAAAAACAGAAAACATAATTATTACCAAAATAACCTAAAACAATTACTAATTTACTAGTCCCTCATTTGTTTCAAAACTTTTTGCATCTACAATTATTTTCATTACGATCAAATCAATAAATGCACTCCAAAGTTGATATATATTATTTAATTGTACAGTGGTGTACATGAAAATAAGATGCTTGGCCTTGGTACGTAATCAAGGCCTTCATTTATACTGAAAATTAAGTAAAATTGTAGCGAAACATACTTACAGAGTATAAAAGGATAAGTGTGCACTCCAGTTTGTTATGAAGTTGGGAAAGGGACCATACAAATAATTCCCTGCTATAGAACTGCATGTGCCAATCAGGTATGTAAGTATATATTATCAAACAACTTTAAATCTAGAACTAAATATCATGCAAAATAAATGGTCAGTATAGACTACAAAGAAGATTATCACTGCCGCTTGTTTCATTACCATATCTTCTCCTCTCTCTACATGATTTCCTGTATCCATGGTTTCTCGTACATATATGTATATAGAGCTCTTCGTACGCAAAATATTTTTGTTAAGGACAATATCCTTTACCTTTAATCAGTCTAAATTTCATAGTGACTTTTTTGATCTGTTTGTTTTACGGTTAATTAAAAAAAAAAATTGTGAACATCACAAAGATTCTCTCATTATCGAAATGAGCTAATTTCCCTCTCTCTTTATGGTGCTATTTGTCTTTAATAAAAGCAAAATCTCAGGAGGAGGTTAGTTTAATTATTGTTTTTCTTTTAAAAAAAATCTAGTAAACAAAAAAGAAAAAGGAAAAAAAAGCAAAGAAAATAAAAGCAACAAATTACAAAAAAAAAAAAAAAAGAGTGAACACAACAGCTATTTAAAAGTTTTGTTACCAACTCTATTGGAATATAATATATGGAGAATATTTGAATCTTCCTCACTATTATTTTTTTTATTTTCATTTTTTTTTATATAAAATAGAGCTTAATTAATGATTATCAATTTTTATAAATAAAGGAAAATAACTCAAATACTTTGAAAGTTGAACTCCTGATTTAATATCCAATTCCCACCTACGCACCTATTGAACTAGTTCCGGTGGGCTATTCCTCACTATTAGTTTAGGTAGGATTGTAGCACGCATGTATATGCGACTATATTTATGATCTTTTGTCACCACACTTACATTAACTTTTTTTTTTTTTTTTTAAAAGTGGGGCTTAACTAATGACCACCACATACTACAAATTAAAGGAAAATGACACACACATACTACCAAGGTTTGAACCCCCCCAAACACACACACACAACCCTCAAACTTTGGACCAACTGAGCTAACCCCAGTTGGCGATGTTCACACTTACATTAACTTTATATATATATATAGCAACAAAAAATTATATAAGGGAAGATTACTCATAAGATCCCTGCCTGAAAGATGAAAGTACTTACAATTGTTGCAAACTTTTAAGTTTGGCATAACTCTCCGGCAAAAGGCCAGTGAAATTATTGGATGATAACCAGCTGCAACAACAGATGTACTAATTACAAAAACTTTATTTCAAGTCTGAATTTTATAATTGATCAGGATTAGCCCTTAAAATATCAACTCTAATAATATGAATACGTGTATATCTTTTTAAAAACTTACAGAGAGTAAAGAAAGCTCAAATTGCCAAGTGTGGATGGAAGAGATCCAGAGAGTTGATTGTTACTTACATCCCTTCAAAATGGTACATATAACCAAAACTTATTGCTAAACATTATTTTAAAACAGAGAGAGAAAATATTCAAGGTATGCAAGAAACGTGAGATCGTAGAGCATGAAATTGAATTACAAAGCATTTTATTCCAGTTAGCTTATTGGAAAGTCAAGATCAAGAATGAATAGCATAATATCGTAAAAAGCCATGTAACTAATTATTGTACTTACAGTTCAATCAGATATGATATCTCACCCAATGATGGTGGTATCGAATTATTAAGCAAATTATAACGCAAATTACTGCGACAATTCAAAAAAAAAAAAAAAAAAAAGAGTTATGTTAGTCGATGCAAGTCAACATATAATCTATAATTTGTCGCTTATTTTTTTTATAATAAGAAACACAGAGTATACAGGGCTTACAGTGATTGAAGAAAATTCAATTTCCCTAAACTGGCAGGTATGCTTCCACTCAGTTGATTGTATGACAAGTCTCTGTATGTATAAGAAAACACATTACAATTACCATTGATTTAAGTAAATTACTTCGAAATTAAATAAGAAACAGCAAAATATAATAATTACTGAGACGCAGTGTTATAACATACATGGAGAACATGCTCATATCGCACTCGAATTTAGACCGCGGCCCCATGGTTTTTCCTCCAATTTTGGTTAGATCACTGTCAAAGTAAAAGCATCATTATATCGTGAAATAAATAATAATGTGAACTTCATTTCTTGACTAGGGTATTCTTGTCTGCCCATATTAATCAGTATCCACAAAAACTTTATTCAGAGAAAGGATCTATTTTCAATTTCTGGAAATAGGATGTGACATAAGAACTTACATTGTTATGTTTCCTAAGCTTTCTGGTATAAGTCCACTCAATTGATTCCGTGAAAAATCCCTGCTAGTTATAAATTATAATTCGCAACCATAGTATGCGGGCGTATAATTAAATATACAAGGGATGATACCATAATTATACCTTGTATTTTGACTTTTTACTTAATTTGATCATTTATTTTGGTTATTATTAGAATTAATCCTCAAATTTAAAATTTATGACAAATTTATACCTTTATTAAATCAAATACTAATTTGGACCCATAAGATTACCGAAATACCCTTTACATTTAAATATATATATATATATGTATATATCCAATTTAATTATAATTTTAGACTTTTTTTTGAAAGAATTATAATTTAAAACTAAACTATCATATTGAAAACTTATTTATTAAGACTTCTATTTGAAAAAAAAAAAAAAAAAACTGACACTCTTTGATCTCAAAACCAGTCCCCTTTTTCTTTCCCTAACCCACTAATTTCCAGATTTCCTACACCACAACCAAAGGACAAAGAATTGAATAAAAGCACAGACAAACTAAACCCACCCATTCTTCTCAACTTAATAAATAATTAAAAGAACCAACCTTCGAGCCACGTGATCATGACCCACAATTAAAAACTAAAACCCACATAAATCTTCCTAAGGTACCCAGAACTCAACCTGGTTGTATCCAAGTTTTGATCTCAACATTTGGCCATTTTTCTTCACGGCCGGTTCGTTTTGTTCTCAAAATTATGGGTTGAGGAATAAAAGAGGACCAATCTTGAGAGTGAGCAGACACTAGATATTGCAGTGCGGCTACGCCTGATTATGTAAATTGTTGCAATCGGTGGCCGTGAGAAGACCAGCCTGGTGTCCCCAAACGATGGCTTCCAAGTATCCGCCATGGATGTTGAAGGTCAGAGCTTCGAATCCGTAGATTTTGGATCTGAACAAGAAAAATAGCGAGAGCAATGGAGCAAAGAGATTTGGGATCGGATTGGATCCAAGTACTGAATTTGCATAGCTGAGAAAGCCGAAGGGGTCACCGGAGAATGTTCGGACGACGGATTTCATAGTGGGGTTTTGGCGTTTGCACTCCTAAATTTTCACTAATATTCCTCGGACACTAGTGTCTTTTTTTTTTGCTTTTAGATTACTAATCCATTTTTTAATTTAAATGTCTAAATAGGATTAGTTCACTTTTTTAATTAGACAGAGGATTAGTTAACTTTTTTAAAAATTTTAAAAATATTCTTTATATATTAATTTTAATTTAGTTTAAAATTTGAATTAAATTGTAAATATACATAAACATTAAATCTAAAGAGTATTTCAGTAAACGTCAAATTCAGTGTTTGATTCAAAAAAAAAAAAAAGTAAATTGTTATAAATTACAGATTTGAGGGTGAATTCCGATAATAACCAAAATGTAAGGTCAAATTAAGACTAAAGCTAAAATCCAAGGTATAATTCTTATATTATCCAAATATACAAATATGTAAGTGTGTTTGAGCATCTTAAGTGTCATACGTACGTACAGTTTGAAAAGCGGACAAGTTCCTTTTATTCGAGAATACTCAACGTTAGAACTGCAGTTAAGAAAAATATGATAATTAATGTAAAACTCGTACTAACACCAAAAGCAACGATACAAGGGAAAAAAATAAATAAATAAATTCATCATGAATTTTTCTTGTGTGCGTGTGTGTGTGTTTTTTTCGGGGCGTTCAGTACCAACATATATAGTTGAGTTGTGGTCGTTCTCTACCTTGTTCGCTCCAGGTCTTATTTGTTACAAAAATCATGAACAACTGTTATATAAAAATAAGTAACATTATGCTTTTTAGAAAACTTTTTATGCAATTTTTACATATTTTGATGACAAGCTGGTCTAGGGACTTACTGTTATATTATTTCCATATTTTTTATTCGGGCTATAGCTTGTTATTTAAATGTTTTGGATTTTATAGTTTTGATTCAATTGTATCTTTTTACCTTGCTACTTGATGTTATTTTATTGCTAACCTACTTACTTCTAAAATGGGCCAGACGGCCAGTGGTACTTTGCTACATACATTTAACACTTATGATCACATATATGTGTAGTTACTTCCTTTGGCATACTACTAAATATTGTACAGTATGTTGAGTTCGTTAAAAAAAATTAAAAATAAAAATAAATAAATGTATGTATTGATAATCCTGATCAGCCTTCTGTCAAGCAAGAGGTAAAAATAAATAAACTAATCAAAATAAGAGTCCCTCGCTTACAGATTTTGTGCTTGGGCCTTTAAATTCCCCAGGCTATCCGGTATGGGTCCGGAAAGCTGATTATTTGAAAGATACCTGAATATACATAATTAATTTCGTTAGTCTTTCTTAGAAGGACTATTATTGACATAAACCCAGGAAATTATAAAAAAAAAAAAAAAAAAGGAAGGAAGGAATCTGATCGAGTAAATGTTATTAAATCGCGGAAAGGAGAAGGACACAGGCACTTACACTTGGTAGAGCGAAGTCATATTCCCCAAGAAATCAGGTATGGCACCATAAAGTTCGTTGCCGGATAAATTGCTGATCATGCGAATTAATGTTTATGTAAAATATTAAACCCCCTTAAAAATGACCTTGCATTATGTGCGAAACCAACTTAATATCGCTCCTCAATGTTATACCTTTAACAAGTATATAACAACCTATTGGTGCATATAATCTAAATTTGAATTATTTTAACTGACATTGGAATAAATAAAACTTTGCATATCTAAATATTATCAAAAGGATATAAGACAAGTGAGGGAAATTACAGCTCTTCCAGATGAGTAAGATTAGCCACTTCTTCCGGTACATTTCCAGTCAAACCATCATCGTTCCAGAATCTGCCAGTACTCAAAAAGTGTGGTATTTGCAAGCTACGTCAGAATAATGTGCTAATATGATTAATACAAAATTTATAACAGAATTGGGATCGTACTAATCATAAATTATCATCATTAGAGTAAACAAATAAATTAGCATTTGTGCTAAGTACTTAGTCAGCCGGTATATGATTTTGACACTAATATAAATCTATTTTCTTCCTAGCTAGTATTATACTCGCTATATATATAATAGTCTTCAGATTAACATACAGGTTCGTTACATGGCAAGTCTTGTTGTTGTCGTAAGTGCAGTCACAGCTAATGCCGGCGACAAAAATTGCGAACCTCTGATCGTCGATGCAAAGTGAGGCATTGAATTCGAATGGTTGCTTTCTTCCTAACTTATTGGACATATCGTTGAGAGCACTAACTGCCATATGTTTCGATGATCAGCAAGTTAGTTCAATCCTTTTTGACTTTAATTTCCATAAGACTTAATCAGGTGATTGATAAATAAATAAGATACATAGATCGACGAACGGGAAAGTTGAATATTAATATAATTAATTAGGTGGGTGTATATTATTACCTTCTTCTGGAGGCAAGTTCTGAGCTATGGTCTGAAATTTGAATTCAGGACCGAGCTGCCAAAGGTGCAGCATTAAACTAATGTAAATAATTAAAATAGCAAAAGGTCGGAGATTAGACCCAGTATAGAACATTTCTCTTTGCTCTGAATTGGAGTACAATACTCGATAATCAATCAAGTTGATTGTCTACTGAACATTCTTCTCCTATATAAGGAAAAATAGAGACACGTGTACCCGAAGAGAGAGCGTCTACTTCTCTGGCTTCCCCTCCCCCTTCTCCTCCTACTCCTTTTTTTACTCTCCCTGATATCATGTAGGGATGATAGACTTTTTCAATTTTTATCATAGTTTTATAATAAGTACAGATATAAATTTAGTTTATAATATCACTTTTTGTATAAATTTTAAGGTTATTTACCAAATTTTGAATCTGAGATTTTCTTCTTTGGTTTAGATTTGTTAGGTATATGAGTTATTTTTCCTTTCAATGGGTGCGGATCTCAATTGGTATTGGAATCATATACTCTACCTCGTCAAGAATACAATCCAGTAACATGTGTTGAATGTAATAGTTTGTTGGTGTCCCTTGGTATATTCTTCTTTTGGAAAATTATAGTATGTAACCCACAAATTTTGTTGTTGTTGTGTTTGTAATTCGACGTCCGTTTTTCGTCTCTTTTTTTGAAGAATTTGAAATTGTAATTCTTATATTTGTACTGTTTCAAGTAATGATATTATCTTGAAGAACCCGTTTTTATCCAAAAAAAAAGTATAGAAAAGAAAAAAAAACATTAAGTACTACTTGAATTAATTAACGATGAAACTATAAACTATAATATAATTTGATATAAACTCTAACAACAATTTATAACCACGTTTTACCGTCTAACCACATCATTTTCACGGCTTAAAAATATGCGTATAGAATCTTTGGTTCGCGCACAAATGCTATAAAAGGTCGGTATTACCTATTGTTGATTCATAAAATTAAGCTTTATTTATTTATGATTTTTATAGGAACACAAAAGCTGTAATTTTATTCAACATATATATCTGGGACTTATATATTTAGAAGCTTATTTGCTCCAAACAGAAACCAAAGCTATTAAAATTCACAAATAAATAAATAAAAATAGCATAATGGGAAACTACCTAGCTAATTGACCCTAAAACATCAAATTGATGGAATGAAATTTTGTGAGTCACCTAAATCAAATTAATTACTACATAATACAACTTTTTTTATATAAAGCAACAGAAAATCACTTTATTAAATTAAATGTCACAAATTATGGAATCTAATTTTCTTTCTAAAATAATCACTCTTGGAAAATTTTAATATCTAATTATAAGGCTTTATTCACAATTAGCGCACCAATTTATGAAGTACTTTATATAACGTATGTCTTAAAATAAGAATTCCCCTGCATCGTTTGTATTCTAATTTTGACTAATATTATGTGAAATATTGAAGAGTACTAGTATATATGTTGCGAAGAAACTGGATAAATTAAAGATAAGGGTAATACGTGCCACCAAACTGGAAAGGAAGATATAATAGTTATCAATTATATGTTCAACACTTTCTCAAAAAAAAAAAATAATAATAATATGTTCAACACGTATCCAGACCGTCAGTGCATTGATCAGACTGAAAAGAATCCTGCATATATTCACATGCATTTAACTTTTTCCAAAGTCTATAAGACTC
This sequence comes from Trema orientale, assembly GCA_002914845.1. Taxonomy (NCBI): domain Eukaryota; kingdom Viridiplantae; phylum Streptophyta; class Magnoliopsida; order Rosales; family Cannabaceae; genus Trema; species Trema orientale. The sequence goes on along the minus strand of JXTC01000085.1, from coordinate 19,671 downwards.
CAAAATGTCCTCGCTGTCTTGATCCCCACCACTATAATTATATCTATCTCCGTTTTGCTTTGGATTCCATTCTGTTGTGCCAAAGAAACATCCGTATATAGCAAATAATTTTCACAATACAGTAATAAAATCTATCCTCATTATTGTTTCGGGATAAATAAAGGCGCAAATAGCATAAACAGTTTCTTTGAAAGATTCTTTTTTCATATGTGTGCTTACAAATACGCAAGCGGCGTGAAATCGTGCCTCTGTAAAGTCTACAGCCACTTTAATTATGCTGTAGTATCACAAGGGAGAATTCAAAGAACTAAAGTCGCTTTTAAATATTTATATTATATACATAAAAAAAAAGTAGCTTTAGAATAATAATTGAGGCCCGGAGAGGGACAAAAGCATTGATTCTTTATCCTCTTCTATTTACAAAAGAAAATATCTGTGTACATGGAAGAAAGTAATATATATTTTATGGAAAACTGTAACAGAAAACATTGAAGATGATCAGGCTGTTATTTTTTGTACTGTATTATGAATGTAAAAACCCGGATTTTAAGAGGGTAAATTAAGAATTTTATCAATTTTTGGATTAAATAAGAGAGTAATTTATTTGCCTTTGGAAACAGAGACTAAATTACAATTTTTGAGAACGAAATTGAAAATATTTTGAAAAATGAGGGACTACTGTGTAATTTTTAAAAAATTGTACAGTCCATTAATATAAGGCCACATGGACTATCTCATTTTCCTATTCCTCTTTCTCTCTCTTCCTCACGATCACTCTCTACTCTCTATCTCTCGCTCACAGCCGAAGCAGCCGCCAGGACCGCCGGAGCTTGCCTAACCACCGTCCAATTGCCCCGATCACTAACGAGGCCTCCCTTTGCCGCCCCAAGCTCACCGCTGACTTGCAAAAACCGTCAAAGAGCCACCGTCGCAGGAAATGCCATTTTTTGCTGCATAGTTCTTTGAATTTCTGATATCGTTTTGGGCTATTTTAGATCGTGTTCTTGGGCCCATTGGGTTCGTATTGTTGAGAAGACTATCCAAGTATCTATTTCGTGACTCTATAGCCCATATCAAAAGTTGTTATTGTTGAGTAGTTTGAGCTTTGAGATTTAAGATTTGACTTTTTGATCAGACTATAGATTGTATTTTTGATATCATTTTTAGAATATACTCGTGAAATGGAGAAATTTGATATATATATATATATATAGACTATGTTTGATGACCAGCACAAAAAATAAAATCGGACGACTAAGATTTGCCTCATTTTGTGTACCATCAGTCTGATTTTGGTCCTGACCTGAATTGGACATATTATATATTTAATTTAGCTATTTTGGGTGCTAAGAATTCAATGAAGAGGTCTCTTTATTGATTTGATGCTCTGTTGAGAAGTTAATTTTTCACAAGTGAGCGATCGATGGCTTGGAATTGATTCCCGATCCTTAAACGATCGTCCAACGAGACCTTGAGATTCTAATAGCGTGATATCACTATTCTAGTGAGGTAGGAATTTGGTTATCTCTGTTTTATATCGTTTTTAAATGAAACTTACTTTATGCAATATATGATAACAAACATGATTTCATAACTATTTTGGATATTTATGATAGAATTAGATTGTATGATATATGTTATATTACTTTGGGAATTTTCTGAGTGTATGCTATTTTTGGGTATATAAAAAATAGGGTTGTTATGTTGTTTGTTTTCTATAAAAATTAATATGCTTATTTTATTGAAAAACCAGAGTACAACTGTTTTTATACTTCAATTTCGTATTGCACGTGTCATATGATCATACATGAGCATCGTATTAGTATTTTAGATTTATAACAACTCATCAAATCAAATTAATTAACTAAAGAAAACTTAATTAATTACTGAGCAAATTTCTAACAATAATTAAGGACGAGAATCCTTATGGATTCACTTTAGAAACCTGTCCAAATTCATTAAATAATAAGAGGCAATTAGATATCAATCAAGGACAAAAGAATGAGAAAATAATCATTGATATATATGGTAAATATAAAAGGAATTGATTGAAAATTGATTGAAAAATATCCTAACCAGCTATGCATGAAATTTCATTTATATTTCACCTATATTATCACCAGAATCATTAAATATGGAAACAAAACACGTTTGAGCACATTCTAAAAGGTTTCTATATAAAGAAAAACGCAAGTTTCGGTTGTTGTAAAATCAACACTTGTTGTAATAATTTCAGACTTGTTGTAACAATATTTTCTTCTTTTTACTATTTAGAATGCTAAATTTTTGGACCTAACAAAAACTACGTAAAAATATAAGTTCTTACAAATTAATAAGATACTTGAGATAACAAGACTGGTTACCTTAAGTAACTCGATTGGTTACCCTAATTAACCCGATTTCATACTTCAAGTAGCTTTGATAAGTACCACTTTTGAAGAAAAAATGGCATTTTTCTAACTATTTTGAAAATTATTATTTTTCTAAATGAACTTTTTAAATAAATCTAAATCATGCCATGTGTCCATAGGCATCATTAACTAAGTAGGTGAAAGGCAAAAATCCTTTTTAACTGACCATGGTGAATCGTATAATAGTACTTAATTAGGGGCAAGCCACGTGGGACTCGCCAGCCTAGGGGCAACTGCTCTCTTATCTTTCTTTTTTTTAAAAAAAAAAAAAAATTGTCGATAAATCTCTCTTTAAAATTAGTTTTTTCACCCTGAATTTATAATATTTTATGGGCTAGTTTGGTATTACTGTGCTGCAGTTTTATTGTAAACAAGAAGTAGCTGTAAGAAAAAAGATCTAGACATTTAATACATTTAATCTCCAAAAATATTGTATTGTATATAAGCAATATCTAAATATTCGGTAAACTATACATTATGTGTGCTAAAAGGTGAAATTTTAAATAATTTATATTATGAAAATGTAATCAACTTTAAAAAGTAACCTTATTATACTTCACAAATTCTGTTTAAATTAGCAGTTATGCAGTAACTTAATTTAGAATATGCTAACCCAAAGCAAGAACTTGCCAAATGCTCCCTACTCTCGATTGTTTCACAAACTGCTTTTAAAAGCTAAAAAGCAGCAGTCATAATCAATCTAAAACAAGTCTTATATTTATCTTTTTATTTATACTATTAACTATTATTTGGTGTAACAATTTTGCTTTCAGAACTTGTGAATTGAATTCATGGCGCCCTTGCGTCTAAATAAGGAAAGCGGTTATACCATTTTAAATATTGTATCAATTTTTCTTTTATCCTTACAATAGCCTATTCATATGCCATAGTCTTAAATGATAGAGCCCATGTTGGCTTCCTATTTATATAAAAATAGACTAATGCTATGGGGCACATTAAGGTACCAAGCACCATAAGAGGTACCAGTTTTTCAGTGTAAGATGGAATTAATATACTAGGTCCTACACCGAGACCCATCATAAGTATCATTCCACTTATAGTAAAAAACTGACATATCGTGTAGTGCTTAGCACCTTAAAGTTAAAACTCCTTTCAGAACTATATCATATTGGGTAATATCATTTGTCATATTACATACCAGGCAAGTCAAGCAATGCTTCAATTATATAAATATTCTCCCTCAAAAACAAAAATGAACCAAAGTGGAGGGCTGAAATTACTTTCTTTTCTACTATGATGTCTTATTATTTAAAACGTGGAATCTATTCAGTTTTATAATATTGTTAAAATGTGAGATTTTTAATAGAATTTACATATCAAAGATTTAAGATATGAGAGTGGAAAAGAAAGTAATTCCTGCTCAAATTAGAAAAGAAAATAAAAGATACATAACTATACAAATATATACATACGGTTGCCAATCCAGTAGGTATTTTTTTTTTAACTTACGTATAGGTATTTTTTTTTAGTCGTTGGATCATCATCTAGTAGTGATTCAACGGCTATAATAATGTGTATAAAAAGACGTGTATCATTAATGCTATTTCTCTCTCTTACTTTTTAAAATAAAAAAATGTGCAAAAAAATTTTCATTGGCCAAATTGATACCTATGCATAGGTTAAAAAAATAATACCTACTAGATTAGTGTGTGTGTGTGTGTATATATATATATATAATATATATAGGGCACCAATCTAGTAGATATTTTTTTTACCTATCTATAGGTATTATTCTGGCCAATTAAAATCGGTCACGCACGTCTTTTTGTTGTAAAAGAATGAGAGAGAAGAGTATTGAATAATGAGTATTATTTTTTTAATTACTCAAATTATGGTAGCAGTTAGATCAATGATCTAATGGCTAAAAAAAATTAGAAAAAAATACATACTGGATTAGTAACCACATATATATATATATATATTAAAGAAATAATTTCATTAAGCTCAGATTAAGGTTGTAATTGAAAATTAAATTATATATAACCTCTTATAATGATAATTAGGAAATTGATTCATAAACTTAAAGATTATTAAAAAAAACTTCAAATTAAAATCTTAGAGCAATGACAATCCTTGTCAAAGATCTTGGAGAAAAACTACATGAAGAATATATTAGAACTCTTCAATGACTCGTTTCGATTCTTTTCTATCCGAGTTAGTACTTATGATTGTTCTCACTAGAACACTTTCTCAAAATCTGTTCTGTAATAGTGACAAACTATCTAGATCTAAATTATAAGTGATACATTATGAATGATAATTAAGCCAATAAAACGAAAAAAAGGACATTAATAAAAAACCAAAATCATCACATATCTAAATCTGAACGAACTAAGAACAATTTAGATTTAGGTGAACATTTAGCTTTTTATAAATAGAAATATTATTTGAAAATAAAAGCAAAGAGGAGAAAGTAAAAAAGAGAAAAACCTATACTAGAAAAAGAAGAGATTGACTTTCTAGTAAGGGGAAGATACCTGCTAAACTTTTAAGGATAAAGAGAACGAGAGAGAAGCTTAAATAGAGAGAAGAATACCCTTCTAGGGATTTTTTTGTTGTTGTTGACACATATAGATATATAAAAGGTAAAACTTATGTTTAGCCCCCACTTTAGGCCTAGTCCCATTTTGGTCTCTGATTGTTCAAGTGGCCCATTGGAGACCTCTGACCTATTAATGTGTCCCAATTTATCTATTTTGTCACTATTTTATTACTAATGAACCAAAAAAGTCTCATTTTGGCCCCCTGAATTATTATAAAATCCTATTTTGGCCATCAAACTTTAAAACATTTATATTTTAGTGTTTGAATTAAAGTGTCACATTTTTATCTCTATATCCATTTATTGTTAAAAACAAACAAAAAAGAATATGTGTCACTTATACGAGGCTTTTAACAAAGATATTTTAAGCAATTTAAAAGACAAAAAAAAGAGATAATAAAATTTTTTTATTTTATTTAAAAATATTTTTTTAAAAAACCGTTTAGGCAAAAAAAAGTTTAGTGATCCTTTTGTGGTCACGATTTATTTTTAAATTTTTGTGATTTTCTTTAGATTCATCATATTAAGTGAGTATTATAATAACTTTGAATATAATTAAGATATACTACATTTTTAGGTTTTGTTGCAAAAATTTGAAGTCATTTTATGTAATGTTTTTTTTAAATAATTTGATTTAAATATTAAAAATACAGTGCATGCTAGTTATATTAACCTATTGTAAAATTGGCCTAATATAATGAGTCTAAAGAAAGACTCAGAAAAATTTCAAAACTGCGTCCTATTGGGTGAATATTACAATTTCGGAGAGTAGAAAGCAATATAATTTATCAAGTGCTACATATCGTGCTTTCTACACATTATAGCTTTTCTACTTTCCAGCGATGCTTTTCTTTTCGATAAAGTAAAATGTGGGCACTAGTGCATGCTACATATAGAGTTCCCCAGATGTAATGTTTTCCAATTTCGGAGCTTGTGACAGAATTTGCACATTCAATATGAATATTTTAATCATTACTTGTGATAAAATACAATTGTTCTAATCCTTTTTTTGTCTACTAAATTATTGTTAATTTGAGTTCTACTATTCTAGCCCCTTTAGAAATAGTTCGGCCTTGAACAAGTAAGTGAAATTGGACTGTTTTTTTTTTTTACCTCATTAGAAGTTTGTCAATTGGCTTTGCACATCCATTATGAGATCTGTCTTCATACATACGTACACCTTAAATTTGACAGCTGATAATAAGGGTTAAAATTAAGGGATTAATCAGAATACTCTGAAAATTGAGCAACATCACACTATGCACACGTACACGCATTTTATAACACGTAATTAGCTTAACAGTCTTTATTTATGTATTTCAAGATACACTCTCAACTCAGTACAGATACATCACCTGCAGAAAAAGGAATAAGCAAATTGAAAGCACACTCCCCAACAAAAAATAAAAATAAAAATAAAACAACACCACCAACTAGCCCATGTTCTGGGTTTTTCCGTGTCTTCTACTAATGACTTAGGGGCTAAATATTATCCATATAACACAATGTAAAGTTGAAATTTCACTCTCAACACTATCCCCATATAATAATCAAAGATCATCTTTAGGATTGGCACTGGTTTCCTCCAAATCAATTTCAGGACCTTGCATTTTTCTCCAGAATCCTGGGGTTTTAACAGAGCAGGGGAAATCTTTCAACTTGTAACAATGACTAACCTCCAAGTGCCTCAACAAAGGCATATCTTTCTGCAACTCCTTCCAATCTACCTCTAACCGAGTTAAGAACTTCAAACACAGACCATCTAGGCTCCAAGTCAGGTGACAGTTCTTATTCTCAACCTCAACAGTCAAGTTATTGAGATCTCCATTCTCAATGCAAAGATATTGCAACTCAGAAAGCTTTCCTGGATTAACCCATATGGGAAGAGTTTCTCTACGGTAGTTCCTGAGATACAACTCTTGCAGGCTCGGAGGAGGGGCTAACTTATCAAGCATCTCCAGAATTTCATTCTTTTTTCTCTTACAATTTTCAGCATCAATGGATAGAACTCTGAGGTCCTTGAGCTCACATAGGATGTTCATTTCATTTTCTAAGATTTCGGTTTCATCACTTATGCTCATCCGCAGCACTCTTAGCTGGGTTAGCTCCTTAAGCTCAAGAAGCTGACTATAACTCTTTTTGGACTGGCTAGTAACCTTAAATCCACTCAGTTCTTGAAGATAAGAGAGCTTCCCCAATCCCCGAGGTAGGGACTCAAGAGGGCATAATCCTACGTCCAAGACGATCAGCTTCCTCAAAGTGGTAATCGACGCGGGTAACCTTTTCAGCTTGTTGCAACCAGTTAACACAAACAGCTGAAGATTTCGGAGTTTTCGAATTGATGGTGGCACCATTTCCAGGCTTTGAAGTCCACTGAGGTTCAGAGAAGCCAAGCGTTTAAGAGAAGTGATCCAATTAAAAAGATCGTCCACACTGATCTCATCTAGCCGGATGTTTGAGAAATCTAACACCCTGAGGGACCTAAGCAACCCAAAATTCTTGAACTCGACCTCACTGCAGCTTGACTTGAGTACCAAAAGAGCCCTGAGCTTTGGTACGTCTTTCAGTGAATAATTCTTATTCATTGCATCAGTGAGACCTAACCATCGAGAATCCGACGTAGGTGTTTGGATGCCTTGTAAATCAAAGTGGCAAAACGCCTCCTCTTCTGCGTTAGTTATGATCAATTCTCTCACCATATCGTGCACCTTGCAGTTATAGACTCTGCCATCGTAGCTTCTTTGCTGGACAACTTCAACTAGGCATCTTTTGATCAGTTCAGACAAATATTCGTAGCCAACTTCGGCTGCTGGTCTCGAGCTCTTGCCCTGAATGAGGCCTTCCCCAATCCACCAATTGATTATCTGCTCAGCCCTTATCTCGAAGTCTTCAGGATAAATAGAGAAACACAATAGGCATTGCTTCAAACGAGTTGGGAGTTCATCATAACTTAGCTGCAGAGAAGCCATAACCGAGCTATTCTTCCCTCCCGTTGTTAATTGCGAATGAAAACTCTTCGAAATCTCTCTCCATTCGTGAGGCTGATCAATCTTTGCTGCTAACAAAGCTCCAATAGTCTTAATCGCCAGAGGCAGTCCTCCACACTTCTTAGTAATCTCCTTGCCTAATCTCTCAAAATGGGCATCTTGGCAAACTCCCTTTCTCGAAGAAAAGGCGAATTTCGAAAACAAAGACCAACTGTGTTCATCATTTAGGGTATTGGGTTTGTGAATTCTCGAGCTCTCTACCCCCATGTCACTAGCAACCCCTTCATTTCTAGTCGTTATAATAATACAACTCCTTTTGCCACCTCCTTTTGGTAGAACAGAACACAAGTTCGTCCACCACTCCACATTCATTTGCCAAACATCGTCCATAACTATAAGACAAGTCTTATCAGCAAGAACCTGTTGAACCTCCCCCAACAACTGACTACTTCCACACCCTGAAACATTTTTCCCTAACCTTTCCAACATGGACCTGACCAAATTCTCCTCGTTATAAGCTCTCGAAACAGAGACCCAGATCATCTTGTCAAAGCGACCGAGCACTTCATTGTCATGAAAAATCTTCTGCGCAATCGTCGTCTTCCCCAACCCCCCCATCCCCACAATCGCAACTTGTTGATGCACCTCGTTGGTGTCAAAGATCCACCCTTTGATCTTTTTCACGTCTTCTTCCATTCCGATTATCTCCTTCGGATTAAAGTCCTGCGACGAAAATCTCCTGACTTGGTACGGTTCATCCGCATGAACGCTGTCCGGGGCTCTTAAGAAACTGCCCAAGGTCTTCTCAATCTGCTCCATTCGGGAGTTTATGTCTTTCAACTTCTTTCCCGTTTGGTGCAAGAAAAAAGGGTCCTCAAGCGAAAATCCGAAGCAAGCCCCGTTTTTGCGATACTCGTCTCTGATTAGGCAATCCGTGAGTACGTTGTCGGCTTCGTAGAGAACTTCCCGGAGCTTCGTGAGAGCTGTTTTGGCGACTTCGTTTTTGCGCTTGAGATTTTCGGTGTCGGCGAGAAAGGCCTTCATGAGATCAAGCCGCGTCTTCATTTGCTCGAACTGGCCTCTGAAGTCTAGAGCGAACTGGGCTTGATTCATTAGAGCTGTGAAAACGTTCTGCGTAAGGGTGCTGATCATAGCGTCCGCCACCGCCATGGCTTTAGTTTTTGATAATCTGATATATATTGACAGCTAACGTTACATGTTATTATATATAGATAGAAACAATCATGATAACTCTATAAACATTAAAAGACATGCCCCAAGTAAGATTCTTTTGGGGCTTGCAGAAATGAAGTTGGTTAATCACGTATAAACAGGGGCTAGTTCTGATATATATTTATATAAATGCACTAAGCTTTACAGCGTTGTAAAGATTATCATCAAATCTACTCTTTTTGGCTTTTCTTTGCCTTGTCTAAGAGCCTGCAAATAGAGATCAAAAGAGTGGGTTTCAAGTCCAATACTAAACGAGAAAATTGCTAAGGTGGTAAAATGTCTAGTAAAATTAAAGCTGCTATATTGCAAAACTTGTTTTATTGGTAGCCAAAGAAGAAGAACCTTTTTTTTAAAAAAAAAAAAAACAAGTAACTTTCAAAGCTATCCTGGCTTCTGGAAAGTAGAAAGCTCAAGTAACAACGTGTAACAATTGATGATAAATTATTTTAGTTCATAGTTTGATGGACAGTGATAGACACTTTGTTTTTTCGCTATTAACATGTGGTGCCCACATTTAACTTTTTCCGAAGAACCACCACATGTAACTTTATCCAAAGAAAAGCATTAGGTTCCACCACTAGCCTAATTAAAGTGGCTTTTCAATAATTTCTCTTTTATCTTCTAAATTTGTTTTTTTGAAAGATTTTATTTTATTTTATTTTCCTATTTGGCTTCCTCTTTTTGTTGATTAATGTCAAAAGGACTGCTTTTGCTAACCCTTTTTTTTTTTTTTGGGGTCAGTTCTAATAGCTTAAAATGAAGAACACGTGTAATCATGACTAGCCAACTAGGCACTAGCTATGCTAGTTCTTGGTAATTCGTGGTCTTTGGCCAGACCAAATTGGTTTAATTGGGAAACACATTAAGATTGCATTCAAAAGTCCCCCTTTATTCTAACACTTGGAGCATGTTTACCAAATTATAATGGAGAAAGAAAGAGAATAGAATGGGAAAAACATCTTTTGTGTAGCTGATTAGCAGGTAAACACATAAAAAGAAATTATAAATTTCCTCTCTTATTGTTTGTTATTTCCCTTAATTCTCTCTCGTCCTCGTTCCATTTCCACTCATTTCCTTTAAGAGATTAATAAACAGTACCTTATAGCAAGACTTCTGGATTTGCTAGTTATTTAGTTGGTCCTTCCGTTCCCAAATACAACAGGTCCAGCAAGAAGTGAACCAAACCACGGCTCTTGTCTATTCCATTCCTTTTTGTTAAAAACAACAATATATTCCTTAGGGGAGCCCCTAATTTGTTGTCTCTGATTTTTCAACAGAGTCGTACTTTGAAAGCATTGAGCTATGAGCTCATCGCTAGTGTTCAATAACACATTAACACTTAATTACCATTGACGTGATACGTATGAGTGTACGTAGATAGGAATCCATGTCCATGTCCAAATTCATTGCTCTACTTCATTACCACCAAACACAAAGATTGTAATTACATTAACAACGTTGAAGTATATAAATACATAAATACTCAGAAACACACACACACATATATATATGTATATGTACCTGCAGGTTGGCACTACAATACTCATCAATATCATGACACAACACATATAATAGTCCGACACTTGAAGAAAATCATATCTGACAGAAACGATGGATTATTCTCTCACAATATCACAAAGGAAACATATTAGAAACTATGCCTGCTTCACTTATTATTCTTGCCCTCAACAAAATGCTGTGGAAATTGATCGATTTCAGGTCCTTTTTCCATGGAAGTGGAGGCGTCGGTCTTAGAAGAGACATGTGAGGCATCTACAGAACGACTACGAATGTCATCAATGGATTTCTTGCCAGTGAGAACACTCAAAACGTCACTTATGTTAGGCCTCACACTTGGAGATATATCGGTGCACATCACAGCTAAATTTAAGATGTTGAGGGCTTGTTTGTCCACGAAGTCACCATCTAACCTCTTGTCGACCAACTTCAAAAGCTTTTCATCTTTATATGAATGGGCCTGCATTTACGCATGCAACATGAATATTAATTAGGGCCAGATACAAAATAAAATCCCAGCCTAAAAGTTCTTTGAAGGGACGTACATGCCCATAGTATAATTTTGATAGACATGTATTTTTTCTCTATATATTTAGTACGGGACACATTAACAACCTTAAAACAAATTAAACCCTTGTTGTTATTTTATATTTTATTACTGCTTTTTTTTTTTTTATAATGATGTGTCTTCAAATTTAATTGGATAGACAAAGAAATCTTCTTATTTTAGTATTTCCACTCATAAAATGTTCATGATGTTACAAATCTACATTCATTTCATCTAGAAAATTACTACGAGAGAGTCATTTTTTATGACAAAACTTCAGATAGATACATAGAAATAATTAAGCTAAAATGAGAAAAGAGGAAGCATAAGTTGTAGTACTGTCAAGTTATTAATTTGCTCACCTTGTCAAGTAGAAACTTTGTTTCTTGGTTTGATTTGCGCACTTTGTTTCTCTGCCCACAAACAATTTCAAGTAGCACTACCCCAAAACTATAGATATCAGATTCGGTTGTTGGATCGCTACCTTGAAAATACTCAGGAGCAAGATATCCTCTGCAAACCAAAAGTAAAAATGAAAACATTTTTATTTGCATCCTTTTAATCGCACTTTTTTATGATCCCCGCATTTACTTACCTGGGATTCTTTCTCTAGTGCATGTCTAATGAGAACAAAATCTGAAACATTTACTTGAATTTTTCTTTTTTTTTTTTTTTTTTCAAATCATGCGTTTTGGAAATATGGGAAAACTCCTTACTTTTATCAAAACAATCCTTTCTTGAATTTAAAAACATATCAAATTCCTCGTCTGGGTTGGTAAACAAAGTATGGGATTTTTACGACAATCCTTTTAAACTCAAAGGATTGTTTCGATAAAAAAGATTAATCATCTTTTGTGGTCTTCTTATATTTTCTTAAAAATGGAGTATTTTATGTCAAAAAGTATAAAATGCAGGAGAATTTTATGATCAATTTATATAAATAGTTATGTGAGATAAAATTTTAATTTCTAGTAATGAATTTATTCAAGAATCATGTTTCTAGTAAAACCATCTCATATGATGAAGGCTAGTAGTAAATACTGATTACAAATGGACAACATTAAGTATGACAACTATTTTACCAAAATTTTAATATCAACACATGTATCATATGAATTGACAATATTTAATTGGTATTTTAAAATTCACCACAAATAAATTTAATACTATTCACTAATTAATTAAATTATGATAACTCACGTATTTTGGTTAAATAGTTGGACACCTAGCATTATTCTTAACAAATTAGAAATGTTCTCTATGAGATTTCATAATTTGAAAGTGTTCTATTATAATTTGATAATTAATTTCACTAAAAAATTGTATTTTTCTATGTATTCAACCAATTTAATCTTCCAATAAAATAAACAAATTCATACACAATTAATAACAACAAAATATTTGTTTTTCCAAACTAGTATACTGAATTTTGATAAGTTATACAACAAGTACTGATTGATGAATATAAGTTTACATATCTCATTAATTAATACACTAAATATTATATACCAGAATTAAAAAGAGATAGGCTAACAACAGCCTTATATCAAACTCTTTATTAACCAGTCCTTTTATATATTTTTTTTATTTATTGACGAGTATCTTTGTTTTTTTTCCTTAAAAAAAAAGTTAAAACATCCTTTATTTATGAACACGTATTCTGTTTCACTTTTTCAAAAAAGTTAAAATATCATGAACTTTAGTTTAATTGTTTTGATTGAAAACGTGTACAAAGAGAAGTGGTATAGAAGCTATTAGCATTCCTCAGTTAATTAAAAACTATTGGGGGAAAGAAATAGTTTTGAAAATAAAAATACAAAAGAATAAAAAGGAAATGGTTCAAATACATCTAAAAAAAGCTAGGGTGTTGAAAAGAAAAAAGATGCAAAACGTTAAATGTGAACAAAATGAGTGAGGATAGATGCCAAGTATATTCTAAAGACAAGGTAAAATGTTGGGTAAAATGTACATTTTAAAAAGTTGAGTCGGACATATTCTTGCACTAAGTCCTAATTAAGAGTATAATGCTATAGGACACTAAATATGCACTAAGTCCTAATTAAGAGTATAATGCTATAGGACACCTTAAGATGCCAAACATTATAAGAGATGTCAGTTTTTCACTAGAATATGTAATGACACTTTAAGTGAGACACTGGTCCTAGTTTATTATTTCCATCTTCAAGTGAAAAACTATGATCTCTTGTAGTGTTTGGCATCTTAAGGTGCCCCTTAATATTACTCTTATTAAAAAAGATATGTTTCTGATGGCTCGGGCAGTATGGGATTCGGAGACAAGTCAATACGGCTCAAACACAAAACACATGTCATCTAAGGTACATAAAATTAAAAAATAAAAAACTTGCTTGGCATTTTTGTTTTCAATTCTTGTTTATTGTAAAATGAAAAAGGAAAAAAAATAATGGTGGTAGATCTTAAGCAATCTTTTTGAGAAGATATGTATCAAACATTTGACTTTTTATAATGAAAAAAAAAAAACAGAAGTCAAACAAACAAGTGCTTGGTTTGTTAATTACTTACTTTGATGTTTCTTCTTTGACGAAAGAAAATTGATCTTCCTCAGAATATACGTTTGCTAATCCAAAGTCTGACAGCTTGGCCTCATAGCTTTCGTTAAGAAGAATATTGGCAGTCTTAATATTTCCGTGAACTAGTTTACCCCTTGGGCGCCTATGTAGAGCCTTCAGACCCTTTGCTATTCCCAGGCAAATGTCAAACCTGTCTTTCCAAGAAAGCTCCGATTTAGTATCTGCAATCACCAAATCACCATGTCAGTGAGATTTAAACATTATACTTAATAAATAAAATGATAAATTATTTCTTAACTATATCATCCTAATTAGGTAACTTCCTGTTTTCCCCATACAAGGAAAAAAAAAAATCCCTTAAAACGGCAGAGAATTCACAAACAAAAATACGGGGATATCTAATAAAACTTACATTGAAATATTAGAATTCACAAACAAAAGTAGAAGAATATTAGAAGGCTACTCTTAACATCTAAATGATTAAAAAGGGCACTGGAACTTTGCCTGAATGTTCGTGCCAAAATTGAAGGGTTTTTTTTTTTCCTTCATGTATTGCCTCAAGCTAGAATATAGACTAAGAAATAAGTTTGTTACCAAATAAGGCACTTCCAAGGGATTTCTTTTCCATATATTCGTAAACAAGCAATTGTAGGCCTTCTCCAATATGAACATCCCACAACCTAATGAGGTTCTTATCGTGCACCGATTTGAGGTTGAAAATTTCCTTTTTAACGAATTCATTGATTTTTCCCTTATAACGAGGGAAAAGTCTTTTCACAGCCACAGTAATCTCATCATTCACTTTTGCCTGATCAATAAATGAGATAGAGCATGAGTTTAGTCTGACCCTCAAATTTATACATAAAAATTAACGAATAGAAGATAAAAAAATCAACATATGTACCTTATAGACTGTCCCCAAAAGTCCTCTTCCAAGCTCCGTCGCTTCGCTAAACTTTTTAGTAGCATTTATTAATACATTAAGAGTGACCTTTATTTCTTTCTTATCCTCTTCAGTTGGGTTTACATTTTTCTCTTCATCTATTTCTTCCCCAATTTGTATTTGTTCTGTTAAAAGAGAACATACATGAAAACTCTATGTTAAACAATTCAGCTTATCTATTAAATCCGGCCACTAGTTTAGCTGGTGTGAGAAGCCATATTTTCAATCAGAGATCAGTAATGCCCGAGGTCAAGTAGTCGAAGGTCATAAATAATGTAGCTTAAGATTTGGATCGTCTCACCTTTGAACTCTTTATTTTCCAGCCAACCCATTAACCAGGCCAAAGCCAATAAAGAAGCAGAGCAATTACGAATGAAGCAACAGCAATCAGAGCCCAATGCAAGGGAGGTAGTTTCTCATCCCCAACTTTGAAGCCTTGATTTAGTGACGGAGGAAACAAGCAGAAATTAAAGTGTAAAGTAGAGCGAAAGTAAGGAAGTTAATGATCTACTAGTATATTTACACAGGCCATGAATAGATAAAAGACGATTAGTTTTAAGAGTAATAGCTATATAAACATACACACATAATAAATTGGGTTTATTTATCCTTGTTCCGAATTATGTCGAATGTCTTAATATATTTCTCGAACTATTAAAAATTTCAACATTATTTCTCTCCAAACCACTAAAATTATCATTTTGTGAGACAAATATATAAAATATAACAATTTTCGTAATTTAAAAATGTTGTTAAGAATTCAAATGAGTATTTAGGATTGAAATAAGTAACATGAGTATTTGTGACTGAAATAAGTAAAATGACTTTTTCGTCTATTTGCCTAATATACAATCACCATTTTAGTAGTTCAGGAGTAGAGTTAGAAACTTTTAATAATTCACGAAATTCAGAAGCAAACATATAAAATAATCCTAATAAATTCACATTTTATCATTTTACCAGGAGTAACGGAAGTGGCTGATATGACAGGCCCATTAAAAGTAGTTACGTTGACCGAAGAACCCTTTCCAGCCCAATACAAGTGGATTATTAGTAGATTCACTTAAATTATAATTATAATTAGCCAGCGACAGACTGATACATCACCATCACTGTAGTGTTAGGCACTACTAGTGTCCTATAGCATTGCTCCTCTCTTTAACTTCAGTCTTGAATGTCACATTAAATGCTTTATTGGAACCACCAGCATGATCTCTGATGTTGAAATCCTTCCAGACCTTCGTACCCTGGAATCAACAATATTTAGACGTTAGCAAGAAGATGTTACACAAATTTGTTTAAACTGAAACAGATTAAAGAATGGTCAGGTTCAATTAGACGCATCTGAACTATGTTCACGGTCAGTCCTTAGCTTATCTTACAAAACAACTAACAAGATCAGTGAAATAAACAAATTTATAAAAGAAGGACAAATAAAAGATAATGTAGCTAAGTAAAAGTAGTTACAATCAAACTAAAAAGGTAAATAAAGGAGATTTCATGGTATACTACATGAATATAACAACTCAAAGAATTATATACTAAGAATATAGTATGTACCTGAATATATATGTCAAACACGCGTGTCCTTAGTCTATTATAGTCTGCGTCTTCTGTGTATACAATTTCCGCAAAGTGGAGCGTCACATTGTATAAACTAAACCCATAATAGTTTAGAGAAACAGGCGAGAGACGAGCTGATTCATATATGGATGACATAGAGTTGGAGATTTTACAGGGCACCCTTTTGGTACAGTATTCACTAGTATTGACAATTGCGGTTAGGAAGTCTCCGGAAAAGCTATAAGCCCAATTCTGCGTTGTGCTTATGTGGAAAGGTGTCGTTTCATTATCTGCATCGTAATGATTCCCATTGAAGGTTGTTTCCTCACCACCACAATTGACAAACAAGGAATAGACTGCAAGAAACAATTAAAGATGTAAAAATGTGATGATCATCCGTTCAATCTTTATTATTTTGGTTTTAATCCTCAATGAAGATCTAAAGGAAAATGCCGGCCTGGTCGAAGAATAAACTCACACTTGGGTTTTCTTCCGGGAAAAGTTCGCTTTCATCATTTGAAATGGTTGAAGCCTAAAAGTAATCAACACAACCAAATTTGTAAGAAATGACTCCGATGATTACTTCTAAGATAGCTTAACAGATAAAGAACCAGAAAAGATAGTCTTACATATATGGCTCAGTGGTCGAGGAGCTCTCGCAGCAGCAACAGGCAAACAAGTTCCTAAACCATCGTATATAGTAGTAAGAATTATAATATTTAACATTTAAGTTAACGAAACCCTAGTAAGATAAATTTTATTTGCAACAAATTTTGCTTTAACTGAAACGACAATTAATGCTTGTTCTCACAGATCTAGGTTGGCTGGTACTGGTACATTATCCATGTCTAATTATTGTACGAAAGATCCCTGTAACAACAAAAAATTACACACATGTGGTCAATTTGAGAGGGTCACAACTTATATGGCAATCATTTACAAACTAAATAACATTTCACAGAAGTTTCCTTCTTAAAAAGGAGAAAAAAAAATTCACACAATTTGTCCAGAAAAACAAATGTTCTCATAAAATCAAAGTGAATATAAACAGAAACAAAAGAAATATATTGAATGAATTTTGGATACGCAAACATACATTCTAGTTCGCGTTGCTTGAGATATCCATTTAGGAATTGTTCTATTAAGGCTATTTCTTGCTAGAGACCTGTACTTACAATTTAATATTCTTGATCAAAACATAATTAATATACACTCCGTATGTATATATTGTTGGAATTATGGCTTCCAATTAAGCCAAGGAAAAAATTTGGGCAAGGCCCAAATAAAACTTGGAAGTTACCTTTTTTTTTATTACTTAGTTTATGTGAGCATATACATACATACATACATATATATATATATATATATATATGAACATGAAGAAAAAAATAGTTGCAGCCATATGAAGTCTTTGGCAGTCGTTTGTTATTTTTGGCCCCTCAATATACAATTGTTTCTCTCTTAGTTTATTGGAATTTGGTACAAATAAGCTTTTGGGTTTAGGTTTCTTTGTAGCTTGTTTATTTGTTGTTTCCTTTTGATATTGGCATCAAGATTGTTAGCAAAGCATCTTCTTTGCAGTCTTGGTTACTTTTGTGAGAGAGAAATTTGGGTGTACTTGGGATCTGGGTGAGAGAAAATTTTGTCAGACCATTGTAATGGGTTATAGTGGAATTCTTCGCCATCTCCGACGTGGACGTAGGCTATATTTTATAGTCGAACCACGATAAATCCTTGTGTCATTTGTGATTTTTTGTTATTTATATTTTGTCATAAATCCCTATAATTTGACGTTTGTCTAACTAGTTTGGTATTTGTACTTCTGCTGGCACAACAAGTGGTATCAAGAGTTTTAGGTTCTTTGATTTAATTTTGGGCTTGTTATTTTTCAAATTATTTTGGATTTTTAGCTTCTGCAATGGCGACACCGACAAGATATGATGTTGCAAAATTCGACAGGAAAAATGACCTTAGTCTTTGGCCTGTTAAGATGCGAGCTCTTCTAGTTCAGCAAGGATTACTTAAGGCGCTAAAAGGGAGTGAAGTTTTGCCAGCAAATTTGTCAGATGAAGAGAAGGAGGATCACTTAGAACAGGCACATAGTGCTATTCAGTTGTCTATGTCAAATGAGGTACTACGTGAGGTTGCTGACAAGACTATTGCTTCTGGCTTGTGGCTTAAGCTTGAGAGTCTGTATATGACTAAGTCCCTCACCAATCGGCTATATTTGAAGTAGCATTTGTACACTCTTCGTATGTCTAAAGGTACACCAATTAAGAGTCATCTTGATGAATTAAATAGAATTATTCTGAATTTGAAAAATATTGATGTGAAAATTGATGATGAGGATGAAGCCTTAATTTTGTTATATTCTTTACCTCATTCGTATGAGTACTTTGTTGATACTATGTTATATGGGAGAGACACTATTAGTATAGAAGATGTTAAAGCATCCTTGAATTCTAAGGAATTAAAGAAAAAAGTGTCTGAAGGTTGGAATGAAAATCAATCAAGTGTATTAGTTGCTAGAGGTAGAGAAAATGAAAAAGGTGAAAACAGAAATAGAGGAAAGTCTAAGAATAGGAAGGAAAACTGCAATTATTGTCATCAACAAGGGCATTAGAAATTTGAATGTCCAAAGATTAAAGGAAATAAGGAGACATTGTGAAAAATCCTCTACTACAGATAATTATGCTAGTTTTGCTGAGGATGGTTCTAATGATGGTGATTATGTTCTATCCATTTCTGGTGATTGCTTAGGCAATTCTTTGATTCTTGATTCGGGTTGTTCCTTTCATATATGCCTTATTAGAGATTGGTTTGTAGACTATCAATCTATTGATAGGGGTTTTGTCCTTTTGGGGAATAACATACCCTTCAAAATTATTGGTGTAGGTACTATTCGAATTAAGATGTATGACAATATTGTTAGAACTTTGACTAATGTTAGACATGTGCCAGATTTGAGAAAAAGTCTTATATCTTTTGGGACGCTCGACTCACAAGGTTATAAGTATTCAGCTGAAAGTGGAGTTTTGAGTGTTAGTAAGGATGTTCATATGGTGATTAAGGGAAAATTACATAATGGCCTTTATTTTCTTCAGGGTAGTATAGTTGTTGATGCTACTATGACCTCATCTTGTTTTGTTCCAGATTTTGATATTATACGTTTATTGGATGGTCAGAAAATTAGAAAGTTTGACTTTTATAACTATTGTGTTTATGAGATACAATATATAGTTAAGTTTGGTTCCACCGTTTGTGTAATGCCCAAGATTCTCACATGCATAATAAGCCAATAATAAACAAGTTCATATTGCATAATAGACATATCAAGCAACCAGTATCATTATTATG
>JXTC01000084.1:946998-990327 GCA_002914845.1 Trema orientale | reverse complement strand
ATAACACCATATTTATTGTGTAAAATTTATTTCCTATTAAGTTGAAATATCTTTCCATCCTTTTAAAATTATCTATTTAATTTATTTAATTAATTCTATATAATTTAATTTGGAAACAAAATATAACTATTTCAAACATATCCTCTTACACGTTTAAAGAAAAAAAAATTTCCTCAATTTCTTTTTCAAATTAACGTGTAAGCTTGTCTTGCACAAGATAATGTTCAAAATAAAATTTCCTATTTTGTTTTATCCAAATAATTCAAATAATCAAATTATCAAATATGGAATTAATATAATTGGTAAATCATAATTTCCCAAAACAAATAAACATAAAATAATCACATTATTTTTAAATGTTTATGCGTGTAACACAGAGAAAAAGTCTCTGTGTTACACGCCTAATGTAGTGTGGATGAGCACACTGTTTGTAACCCTTTTCAAATAATCCTATTATTTAAAATAGCATTAAAATTAAATAGACAAAAATAATAACATTTATTATTTATAATGTAACACATAAAACAATTAAATGTGTAACATTAATTTTAGTGTGACATAATTAATTAGAATTCAATAATTCTAAATTAATTATTAATACAAGAAAAAGACTATGTATCATGTTCAATACAGTGTTAATAGAGGTGGTTCGGGGACCTTGGACTTGTAATTTTAAGCTCCAATAAATTTGATAATTAATTAAACTCTTTAACTAAATTATCGAATTTATTAGTTCCAGTATTATTCCACTAAAAAACTGGAACTGCACTCTTAAAAGTTACAGTATAAATTTACTCAAAGCAAACATAAAGTTTTGTCCATTTGATCATTACATATAGATCAATCCTCCATAAATGATTCGTAAATAGAGTTTGGCTTGTCATCCGTTTTCCTCTCTATTTACTTCTTTATCCTTAAGTTCCCATGATTTTCTAATGAACAACAAATTCTTGATCGAATCATAAATTGAGCACTCTATCGTTCAAGTACCAAATCATTACTCAAGGGAATCATTTCTCTAACTTCCGTTAGGAAGGAATGGATTCCATATTATTAATTAATATTCCCAGCTATCTATAGTCTCATGTCTCCAACATATAAGGATTTGGTCCAGTATAAATTGAGACGTTACCGAATACATCAAGAGACATAAAAATATAAACAGGAGTCTATTAATTACTCAGGATTAAGATCATTCCATATATGATCATTAGTTGATAAATTTGAGTATTCTGTTCTATAACGGATGTTATCGAATATTCAAAATTTATCTGGTCCAGTCCAATATAATCTCAATTATATATAGTACCTCCATCTGATGTCACTACATAAACAGTCCGGATCAGACTGTTCCATTCTCAATGGTAATGGACCGTACTAGTAATTTTTAATATTAAAGATCCCAACTTTAATAATTAATTACGGACTAATTTTAGATTATATCCCTTAAACTTAATCCTCTTGTATGTATAACTTTTATACATACTAAGTTTAAAGTCACATTTTATAATCACGGAATTTTCATGATATTTATATATTATCATAAATAATATATACAAGCAAATAAAAAACAAATATATTTATTTATTACCAAGTCATTGTTTACATTTTGCTCTTAGGGCAAAAACACCAACAATCTCCCACTTGCCCTAAAGCAAATGAGACATATCCCTTAATCCCATCCCTTCTAAGTGACTCTCAAAAGTCTTAGCAGGCAACGTCTTGGTGAATGGATCAGCAAGGTTGTTTTCTGATGTTATCTTCATAACCAACACCTCTTGCTTCTTCACGAAGTCTCTAATCACGTGATACTTGCGATGTATATGCTTAGATCTCTTGTGGCTTCTTGGTTCTTTTGAATTTGCCACTGCACCACTGTTATCACAGAANTATGTATAACTTTTATACATACTAAGTTTAAGGTCACATTTTATAATCACGGAATTTTCATGATATTTATATATTATCATAAATAATATATACAAACAAATAAAAAACAAATATATTTATTTATTAGCAAGTCATTGTTTACATTTTGCTCTTAGGACAAAAACACCAACAAAAACTAGATTTGAATTGCTTTTGAGCATTTTAGACTCATTGAACGTGTATATTTTCCTACAATAAAGAAAAAGCTCATTGAATGTGTATATATGTCCTACAATAAACCTTTATGTATTGATGATTTCTTTGCTTGAATAGTGTCTAATAAAGTGTCAATGAGGTATACTTTTTCTCCACCAACTTTTCTAAAGCAATACGTGCTTGTCTTTTGCTTATTAATTTGCAAAACTTTTGCTCATGTAAGTACTGGTAAAAAAGTGATAAAAATCCTCTTGAAATATTTTGGGGGAAATATGCCCATTTTAAACACGACTTGTGCTAATTTATTCTCGTCTACTGGAAGAGAGAATGTGATACAATAGTCTCACAATTTGATGTAGGGAGTATAAATGAGAGAGATAGAGTTATTACATTCAGAAAAAACACTCCTAATAATCCATTGATTTAGTTGCCAAAAAATTAAGGCGTCAATAGTCTCACAATTGATATAGGCGTCAATAATCTATTAAACACGAATGTGATACAATAGTCTCACAATTTGATATAGGGAGCATAAATGAGAGAGATAGAGTTATCACTTTCAGAAACAACACTCCTAATAATCTATTGATTTAGTTGCCAAAAAATTAAGGCGTCAAACTTCGTTGATTCTTTCGGAATACCAAGCATTTGGAAATAAAACTAGGGAAAGAAAATTAAATTTCACTCAACATCAACTATAGCGCCATTCAACTGAAAATTACATGGCATTTACAAGGCAAACAGGATCCAAATACATACACCCATATTAAATGAGAACTTACTCAGAGGTTCTTCTCTTAATTTTTAAAATTCACATTTACTGTATGTTTGGTGATGGGAAAAGAAAAATGTAATGAAAAAAAAAGTATAAGGGATAGAAAAGTAACTTCAAAAAAAGGAAATGCGAGAGAAAAGAATAATTTTCCTTTATATTAGAACAATTCATTTCGAAAGTATGAATGAAAGATAATGAGTAATTGAGGAAATTACAATTTAATAATCTTTTTTTTTCTAAAGAAAGGAAATTCTTTATTATAATAAATTATTTGCTACATAATAGAAGCAATACAACCAAAATAAAGAAAACAATACATAATTATGTGTAACAGGTGTATGGGCACCGCTTGATTCCAGAAACCAAGAATAAACGACAGAATAAGCTGCCATCACCACCATTCAGAGTTCGCATCACTAGCATTAACTCTATTGCTAAACAAGGGTGAGTTTACTATATACACAATAAATATACAATCAATTTCTATCAAAGGGCTAGTGAACCACGAAAACATCAAAAGATCTAGATCTTTACGAAGTAGAGTATAAAGGGTCCGTCTTTCATCATATCGAAGTATACCATTCGTCCCAATAAATTCTATCTTCATGAATAATGCAAGATTTATGATAAAAATATTTCAAATCTAAATCACTTAAAGTTTAGATCTATAATAAAACTAAAGAAAAATAGTAAAAAAATAAAAGAAAACCTATACAGATTTAAATATCTTATAGGACTAAATCCCTATGAAAATAAGCCTATAGGAATAAAGACGTTCATATCAATAGAAGGATTATTGAATATAAAATTAGGAAATAAAAAAGCTAAGAAATCCTATTGAAGAGGAAGATCAACAGAGGATCTTCCTCTCTGGTGGGAAGAAATCAAGAGAATAGAAGTGTGAAAGAAGATGAAATTTGTTTACAATTTAATAATCTTAAGTTGTTATTTTATTTCAAAATTAGGACAAATTAAGAATCATCTTTTGATTTTCACAAGTTTTTTCTCAATTTTTCTCTCTAATTTAGTTGGTTTTCCTGAATTGTCTGGCAGGTGTATATTTCCTCATTTCTCATCCTTAGTAACATAAACCATTTGATTTTTTTTCAAATGGTAAGTTTCATTTTTTTTTTTATCTCAGCTTATCTTCTCTTCCATCGTCTTTCCTCATATACCAAACAACACATTTATCAAAAAAAAAAAAAATCTTATTTTCTCCCTACTTTTCTCCCATATATTCAGACATTCTCTTTTCTTCTCCATTTTCTTCTCCACTAAACATAGCGTTAGACTAAGTAGGTTTAATAATAAATTCATTTTTACTAAATTTCATTACATAATATATGACAATGAGCAATGTTATAAAGTATTTTTGTGTCCAATATCATATAAAATATAATTTGTTACTAGGTCATACCTAAAATAGAATTATAATCAATATATAACTAATTACTCTAAGAAAATTGAGCAAAAAATAAAGTAAATATATTTCTAATTATAAGATACTCTAATTGAAATTGACCGATACTTAAGGTGCATCGTATAACTTTCTTATTAAAAATAAAAAATGAAAAATCATCCAATTACATAATAGTCCCATGTAGTCTTGAATCTTGACTCGAGATGGACTGCACAAAGGACTGACTAGTGCCGATTTGACACCGTTGATGGTCAGGTCGGTCCAGAAGAGAGGTACAGTGCGAAAAAAGGGTACGGAGGGTGCTTTGCTTGCTTGCTCACCAAGTAATCGCATAAAGAAGAGATATGGTACGGTTCCTTTTCCTGCTCTACCACTACCAAGATATATGCTATGTCTTGCACTCTTTCCTCACGCGCCTCTAATGGAATGTTCACGTTGTTGACCTACGCCTATTATTATGATCATTCTCTAAATCTCTATCTTAATCCAAATCAGTCTATTCTTATATCCTATGCTTTTCAAATTGAAACCAGGTTTTTTTTTTTCCCATTATTTGTTTGTTTATCTAATATCCTTATATCCATTGTTTTTTTTTTCCCTCTCTCTTATCTTAACCTTATTCTCCACATAGAAAAATGAAAAATGCAAAACTATTATTTTATATAGATTGCGGTAGAATTGAGTTCAATTCTCCACATAGAAAAATGAAAAATGCAAAACTATTATTTTATATAGATTGCGCTAGAATTGAGTTCAATTGAAATGAAAAAAATTAGAGAAGGAAAAAAAAAAAAGATATACAGATACACACTTTTTCATAAAAAAATTAATAATAATAATAACTGAAAGCTTGTTTAAACAAATTTATATATTGTTTTTATCATTATCTTGGATTTATAGAAGTTGTAATAGGCTAGCTGATGCGGTATTGCGGTGATGCTTTGGCCTCTCGTGCTTTTAACCGTAAGAGCTCATGTTTTCACTCTATTGAGGAGGTTGACCTCTTTGTAGCAGCCATTTGCTCCGATGATTTGAATAACCAAAAAAAATTGTATACTTTAGCCATGTAAAATTATTGTTAGTATTAATATTTTTGCTCGAAGTGTAAATTATCGTACCTAGGATTTGGATATCTATTCTATTTGATTATGATTTCTATACCTCTCTTGTCCAACTTTTTTCACTGCCAGAAATTATTTAATCAACAAACTTTATTATTTGTTCTAGTGAAAACATTCACGACTTTTAGTTTTTTTTTTTTTTAAACCCAATTTAGAGTTTAAAATTGTGGAAGAATACGTTTTCATTCTCTAAAATCCCATAACATAAATTTGAAAAAGACAAATTGTGTGTTTGAAGACTATTATGGTTAGATTTCTCAAGAAATTAGGAGAACGATCTTTTTGGTTGTACCTATTAACGTCAATTGACAATTTTAAGTGTAAATAAGTCTTTTTCTCCAACTTTAGATATTGATTTTAAATATGTGTATATATATATATCTAGACTCGGTGAGATTTCATTAAAACATGTTGGGACAATATTAAAAAAAACACTACATTTCTTGATTTTGTAAAAAAAAGAAAATATACATTTTTTAAATATCAAATTAAACTTTTTATTTGTATTTTCTATTAAATTTTATTGAATTTGCATATAAAATAAAAATTAGAGTTAAAATTATTGAAAGAGGATAACAAAATTCAAAAAACAAAAAATTATGTTTTTAAAGACTGTTAAAGTTAGATTTCTAAGAGGTTATAGATCATTCATTAATTTAGACGGTTGTCTTCCACCTAATTCTGTTAGATTCTAATTAATAATTTAGAAGAATAAAAATAGTTTAATAGTTTGATAACTTCTAATTTTGACTGTATATGTGAATCAGATGAAATTTAATTAAAAAAATACAAACAAAAAAAATTCATTTGATATTAATGAAAATGAGAGTTTTTTTTATAGGCTAGGATGTATGTTTTTTTTCTAATATATATTACACCATTTTATATATTTTCTTTTTCAAAACTACTAAACATCATGTTATCTTTTTTTTTTTTTTTTTTTTTCCCTAAGACTGAAAAGTAAGACTAAAAATAAATAAAAAGTCGTATCCAAATTGACTAACGAAATTTATTACAATCCAAACATAACGGTCTCACTAATCAAACCCAATTAGTGAATGCAATCCACGCGCCACGACCGCGTCTTTGCATTATCACTGCTGCCTGCTCAAATCTTCTCTTCCCTCTCACAGAATCACGTCCTTCATTTCCATCTCAATCAAAACCCACACAGACACACACACACATATATATATATATATATATACACAATACAAAACCCTAACCCTCTAATCTTTTTCCACTTGTTCGTCTTCCTTCTCGCTCTGTTCTCACTTTCAATCTCTCTCTTCTACCAGCTGGTCCGTACGTACACACGTACGGTCGATCGATCGCCATGGCGAACCGAGAGACGTACAACTACCACGAAATCGATATTGAAGACGACAGCGTCCAGGCTCTGGTGACCAACAGCCCCTCCATGGTCGAGTCCTGGATCTCCGAGATCGAGCGGATCCACCACCGCCGCCTCAACCGCCTCGTCGTCGGCCTCGACGTCGAGTGGCGCCCTTCCTTCTCGCGCGCGCGCAACCCGCTCGCCACGCTCCAGCTCTGCGTAGGGCGCCGCTGCCTCATCTTCCAGCTCCTCCACGCGCCCTACGTCCCCGACGCGCTCCGCGAGTTCCTCAGCGACGGCGCGTACACATTCGTCGGCGCCGGAATCGGCAAGGACGCGGAGAAGCTGGCGGAGGAGCAGGACCTCGAGGTGGCCAACTGGGTCGATCTGGGGGTTCTCGCTGCCGACGTCTACGGCGACCGGAGTATGAGGGGCGCGGGGCTCAAGGGTTTGGCCAGAGAGTATCTGGAGATGGAGATGGAGAAGCCGAGACACGTGGCGCTCAGTGATTGGGACAGTCGATGGCTCTCGGATGAGCAGGTACGGTACGCGTGCACCGATGCTTTCGTCTCGTTTGAGGTTGGGAGGGTTTTGAAGGCTTGGAAATATGGGTAGTGCTGTTGATTTGGTTTCGGGATTTAGGGTTGTTTTGAAATGAAATGAACTAATGGGGGGTCCTTGTTTGAAAGATAATTTTGATGTGGGTCTTTTCGAAAAAAAGAAAAAGTTGTGGGTCTTTGGAGTTGACTGTTGAGGGATTTTGGAAGTTGTTTTTGAATGGGTTGCAGCTAGTAGCTAATACCTGTTAGGGTTTATCTAATGGTTTGAAAACCTTTTTAGAGCTTTGTATGATGATTCTATGTTCGTACTATGTTTATATATAGCCTTTTATGTTTTCTTGAATATTATGGAATTATATGATCTTTAAAAAAAAAAAAAAAGTTAGATAGAGCCCCTGTTTATATTGTTCGATCTTTCGTTTCTAAGTCCCGTTAATTTTGAAATCGACATATGAATCTATTAGTGTTCTGTTATTCTAAGATCTGTTTGGTGAATCTTGAGAAAATAAAATGGCCAAAGGCTTAAAGGAAACCTCTTTTGTATCTTTTTTATCATTGTTAGCAGATTTATTGACAAATTAGAGAAAAATAGTAGCTAGTTTAATTTCTTGAAAGAATAAATATTGGGCCCGTTTGGCACAGTTTTTAAAGATCTTTTAGGGCTCAAAAGATCTTTTAGGTGTGTTTGGATGAATTTTTAGAAGATCTTTTTTTATCCAAAAGATCTTTTTAAAGAAGCATGGATCTACCATCTTTTTTAGGAAGATCTTTTTATATTTTTACTTCAAGAAGTAAAAGTTATCCCAAACAGGCCCAATTCAAGTTGGGAGAAAATCTTATAGATAGATTAAATCTTTTGCCTTGTTATTATTAAGGTACTCTTAAGTCAATATATACACTTTAGAGTAAGAAATTTATTTTGATTTGAGTAAATTTATCTACTTGGTTTAGATTAGTGCTTAGTTTAGATTAGACAATACCTGTTTGGCACAGCTTTCAAAGATCTTTTAGGCTCAAAAGATCTTTTAGGAGTGTTTGTATAGATTTTTAGAAGATTTTCTTGTATCCAAAAGATCTTTTTAAAAAATCATGGACTCACCATCTTTTTTAGGAAGATTTTTTTATAAAAAGTAAAAATTATCCCAAACAGTCCTTGAATCTATTTCCTAGTGAATTTTCGGAATCTGTATGGATATGCATGTTTGTGTAGTCTAAAGTTTCTAGCGCAGTTATGGGCCGAAAACCTTGATGTTTTAGAAGCATTTTGGGTCTATCAACTCAAATATAATGCTATGTATGTTAATTTGTGTGGACATGCATATTTGTGTAGTCCATAGTTTTTAGCACAGTTATGGGATTACTCGATTGTTTTAGAAGCCTTTTTGGTCTCTCCATAATTTTTTATTTATTTATTTATTTAATTTTCCGGTTAAGTTTTTAAAAACATTCTGCCTTTTTATGCAATGCCAGAATGCCGGGTTATACTTTGTAATCTTGTCTCTTATTATTCAGTTTTAAATCTGGAAAAAAAAAAAAATCACAAGTCCTTGTATGATGCATCTCGAGATTTTTTTGTTTTTCCCTCCGGCTGATATACATGCTATGCTTGGTAGGAGGAGGGAGAATAAGAATTATATAACTTAAGGTAAAGAAAACGAGGAAAAATGGAAACAAAAATGGCGTCCTAGTTTGGTACATAGATTAAAAGAAAAAATTTAGGATCGATCAATATACAAACTTATCATACCAGTAAGTTGTTATTTTTATTTGTGAAAAATAGCTTCCATAAATTCGTACTAATTACAGAATTAAGAACTTGTATACTTGTGACAAACGTTTGTTTCGAAATAAGTTTGTAGGGTAATCTTAGATTTATTTGTACACTATATCAACTTTATTCATTAAGTATATTATATTGTAAATTTATTGTGGTTAAATATTATTCTACATTAGAGTTAAATTACATTTCTTTTTCTTCGCATAATTTTTCTGAATTTTGGCTTATACAAAATCTACCTTAATCGATTATTATGAATCCTCCCTCTGTGCGTTCTATCCCATACTTCTCAGCGAAGAATCATATATTTATCAAAATCCAGACACTAAAGGCCTGTTTGGCATTATTTTTTATTTTTTGTTCGCAAAATTATGTTTTTAAATATGAGAACAAAATTATTTTTTTATTATTTTAAAAAATACTTGGTGTTTGGCAAATATTTTCTAAAAATTAGTTTTTACAAAGAAAGATTAGATGAATATAAAAAAAAAATTCATATTGGGAAAAAAAATATATTTAGCGAAAGAAAGTCAAGAGAGAGTGACGAGAGTGAAATTCAAGTGAGAGAATGAAGAGATAGAAAGTCATAAGAGAAAAGGTAATAAAAGATAATAATTAGAGATAAAGTAATGAGAGAGAATGAGGATATAAAAAATAATGAAAAAGATAGAAGAAAGAGAAATTAATGAAAATATACAAGAGAAAAAAAGTGATAAGAATGCATAAGGAGAGAAAATAAAGATAGAAAAAGTCATAAAAGACAAAGTAGCAATATATCATAATAAGGAGAGCGAATGTGATTTAAAAGAAAAATGAATGAATAGAAAATGATGAGAGAAGATAAGAGAGGAAGTGATGAGATAAAATAAGGAGAGAGAAAATGAGAAGAGAGAAAATGAGAAGAGAGAGAGAATGATAAAAGAGATTTAACTCTGTTTTTAAAAATCGTTCTTCGGGAAAATCGTTCTTAGGGAATAACATCATATACCTTATTTGTTCTCAGAAAATAATTTTTATATTTTTAAAAATAAAAAATAATTTTTTAGTTATAATGCCAAACACCTCCTAAGACTCTTCTTAGCCAAATGGCTGCACTTTGGGTCTAGTTTAAGAAACGGTAGTTCTGCAAACACTATCAAGAAATGACAGACTGGAGACATAATATATATAAATATAATTAATATACTAAGAAAGGACATTTAGGGGGAAAAAAATGAAGGGAAATTAAAATAACCTTTTATTAGATAGGTGCAAAAAAAAAAAAAAAGGTTATTTCTTAAATTGAGATGAGAAAAAAGGGAAATAAGTACTCTTTCATTTAATTAATAATTTTGGTAGAAGGAAATGAGCGGAACGATTAGTACGTGAGTTTGGATATGCCTTGTTAATAGGTAGGTTGATTATTGGAGGGAAGTGAGAGACGAAGGAATATGAAAATTTTGAATGTGTCACGCCGTGTGCTTCTAAGCCCATAGGTATGTTATACATAATAATACTTTTTAGTATATTTTATTTGTTGTATTAAATAATTATAATTTAAAGACTTTCTTAGACTAACAATGCCAATACACATTGTTAGACATTTGTATGTGCTAAAATTTATATTGTCATTATAGTACGTGGGAGAATTTATGGGCCCGTTTGCTTTGTCTATTTGAATGGGTGTATTTGAATGGAAATTGTGGAATGCATTGGGGCCGTTTGTTTCGCCCATTCCATTCCATTGGAATGAAAAATCCATTTGAATGAGTGTTTGTTTCAACAATTTTAAATTTTCCATTCAAATGGTCTTTTGGAATGAGTGTTTGTTTCAACAATTTAGTTTTTCCATTCAAATGGTTCATCAGTCACATCAACTATTTCAATGGATTTTTGTGTCTTGGATGAGAATGAAGGGAAAGAAGTATTTTTGAATGGTCCATTCCAATACTCCCATTCTAATTATAACCCATTCCACTATTTTTTCCATTCAAATGTCTTCCATTCCAATTATAACCCATTCCACAATTTCCATTCAAATACACACATTCAAGTAGGCGAACCAAACGGGGCCATTATAATTGGAATGGGAGACATTTGAATGGAAAAAATAGTGGAATGTGTTGTAATTAGAATGGGAGCATTAGAATGGACCATTCAAAAATACCTCCTCCCCTCCATTCTCATTCAAGATACAAAAAAACCATTCCAATGGTTAACTTTTTAGATTGACCATTTGAATAGAAAAACTGAATTGTTGAAACAAACACACATTCTAAAAGATCATTTGAATGGAAAAACTGAATTGTTGAAACAAACACACATTCAAATAGATTTTCCATTCCAATGGAATGAAATGGTTAAAACAATTTTGTCGTTAGTATGTGTTAAAATTTACATTATTATTATTATTATTATTATTAATAAATTTTTTTATAGTATTGTCATTATGACGTTGTATGCATTCAACCATTGATAAGTTAATACGACATCCTCCGCCTTCATCTATTAAAGAAAAACAATATTGGCGTTTAGAAGAATATGAAAACAGCGGTAAAACGGTAATCAAAGCCCAACTTTTTTTAAAGAAAAATTTAAATCCTCGAAAAAAATATGTTCAGACCGTGTAATTTACCTGGTCACCTAATGAACAAGGTGACTTTATGATCACCTATTTGGTGGTACAACTAGCAGGTGACTGTTACTGAGTTGCACTTTACGCAATGATGCCCTCTTATGAAAATATCCACACTATTTTCAACAACAATTTTATGGGCCAATTAAGATTTCTGTGTTGTACGGTAGTTGTGTTGTAAGCAAAAAATTGTGAGGAAAAAAAAAAAACATTTGCTATATTTTATTTACAAAATAATTGTACTATTTAAAAGTAACATCTGAAATTTGGTAAATTATAGATTGTATATGCTTAAAATAACATTTTAGATAATTTGTATTATAACAGTAGAATCACCTTTAAAAAGTAATACTTATCATGCTTTTCAAATTATGCTTAAAAAATAGCGGTCACGCAACAACTTTTATAATTTACAGTTTCTTACTAAATATTTTTTTCTTTAACTTACCAAATATTTTTTTTTTTTTCCTCTTTCTCCTCTAACCACTTATAAAAACTAAAAACAAAATTTAGAAGCAATCTCAAATGGGCCTATAACATTGTCATATTTTGGAGAAAGATTGTTTTACAGTTATGTACACGATGTCAACAAATATACCAGATTTTGGGGAAAGTTTCCAATTCGGAAGATTGGGAATTTTTTTGGCAGAAAATCAGATTTGTGACATGTTTTCTTTTCATTTATTTTCTTTTATCTTTTTGAATAAAGTAGTAACGATATTGTAATACCCAAATTTCTGTAATATCATTATTGGGACTTTTATTAATTATTAATATTATTTTGGTATTTAAGATTGATAAAAAAAATACAATGACTTAATAGCAACGACTGGAACATTTGGGTTTATGTTAACAAGAAATTATTTTAAAAGGTAAAATAGTTCGATCACTTATTAATGGCAATTTGATCATTTAGTTTGACTAGGATTGATTATAAATAGACTCTTAGGATTGATGGCAGACCTGTTATTAGCTGTGTAAACCTCCTTAGAGTTTAATTCCCGTTTTTATAGGTGATAGGGGTTGACGGAGGTGTTGTCAATAATGAATATAGGAAATTGCGGGATGTGGCTTGTGTGTGAAAAGGAATTAATAAAGCAAAGTAAATAAGGAGACACAAATTTTATAGTGGTTCAACCCCAAAAAAGAAGGGCCTACGTCCACTGTTCTTCACTATTTTCTGGAGAATTACAAGAGTTTCTCTAAGTCTCAAGGTGAAAGCAGAGAATTACAGAACGTAACGAAGTGTTTTTCTGTAAAGAATGTGTTCGTCTCCTCCCATTCTCCCTAACTATAAAACTAAGCCCTTTTTATATAGGTGAGGGTGACTTAGAGTTTCCTAATTACATAAACGAGTAAGTATATAATCTGAAATACAATTTGAGGTAATATAGAATCGGTTAACATCCTCAATTAAATTCATGGATTACTCAATCTCCATTCTGAAGCTTGTTTCCTTTTCTATGCTCATTACCCCTTTGATGAAGCCTGAATTAGTTTCTTTTTTACACTGGTCGTATTCACCGTATTCGGATGAGGTCGCACTTTTATTAAGAGATCACTTATGCGACCTTTCATGCCTGACTGTTTGACTTTCTCAGCATTGACCAATTATGGATTTAAGATTGCATAACAATAGATAAGTAATATTTATCATAACTCTTCTGTTTCATCATTTTTATGACAAAATTTGATAGTAATGCTTATATATATATATATTTATATATATATACTCGGGAAGGCTTTGGAGATTATTTTAGTGATCAAAAACACTTATGAGTGCTTCTAAATTATAAGAATACAATCTGGTCTCATCAATTAGGTAAGCGTTTTTAAACTTCTTGATTTTTCTTTGGTTTCAGGATTATTGGGTGATTTTAAGTTTGTAATTTTGATTATGAAAAGATGTTAGAATTGAGTAGGATTGATCAATTTAATGAGTTATTAATATTAGTTAGTAGCTGTCTCGCCCTAAATTTTCTGTGAATTTTATATGGGAAAACACCGTAAGAGATTTAAGTTTGACTAGGAGAGAGAATTCCTGTTTTCACTTGGAAATATGTATTCACACATCCTGAACGAAGATCGTAAACTCAGATCGGTAGTTCTGTAGTCAGACTAACTAGATGGTGATTCGGACATTTGGACAGATTATGAGATGGTTGGTTTTTGTGATTTTTTATCTGTATATTGCTAGATTTCTGGATCATTTAGGTTTCGTTTTGAGTAGTTAAACTATAGTTAGCTTCGTTTTATGCAAATATTGGAAGTCATATTATGATATTTGATTTTCGTTTCTTTAGAGCTCGATTAACGTCATCATTAAGGTGTCATGAGGTATGGGGTTTTTAACAGAGTTTTCAAAACTATATTGTTAAAAATTATTTTGATTGTTTTTTACTGTTTTATTTATTTTATGAACTTAGAATTGGTTGACTGAATTATTTTATTATGATAAAATCTGCATAGTTAGTGTTTTGATTTCACGTTATTATTATATACAATATGGGGGTTCGGATAAGTCGCGGTAATGGGAGGATGGCCGATGGTTGCATTCCTTGGGTGAGACTCTCTAACCTGATCACAGTCTTTTCGTTATGGATCGTGTCCTAGTGGGCGATGGGCAAGGTTATGTACAATATATATATATATTTATATGTGTGTGAGTTGATTCTATAATGTTGTACTTATTATCTATTCTAGATTTTCTTTAAATGAAATAATTTTTTCCTTTCGAGTTAGTGGGTATTGATAGATAAAATATTTTACAAAGAAAGATTTCTTTAAAATATTTAAAAGTTATAAAAAAGTAACCACGCAAGGATTTTATAAACTATCATCTTTTGTGAAAGATGGAGGAAATTATCTACTGGGTAAGTTTTGCTTACCACGTTTTCTCTAACAGGTATTACTCATGGTAACAATTTGGATCAAACTTAGGATATGAGCAATGCTTATTCTCTAGGCGGCTTAGTTAGTATTTGCAGGTCTAGATATTTATGTTTATTTTCTATTTATTTTCTTTTATATTGGATTGTGAAAAAGTCGTGTGAACTATTATTATGTATGGACTAGTTGAGATTTTCTTCTGTTGAATAATTTAGTTGTTTTGTATTGGATCTATTTATTTAAGTTAATTATTCTATCTTTCTTTTGAAATTTATATTTTATTATATTCTAACTTAAATTGTGGGTTATGGGAATGACAAGTAACTTGTCTTGATATGCTTTATCTTTAAATAATTGCTTTGTTAAAAGGTTTACAAAGTTAATTATTTCATGGAGATAAACAAGGTTTCTAAAATATTATCAAATTTACAACATGGTGACATAACTCGGTTTGGGGGTGTTACAGATATTATTTAACTTAGACTTATAAGAAAATAATATTTGAAACCAATTAGATTTGTAACTTATTTGTCTTAATTAAGCCAAATTTTTTGCCTTAAAAATTTTATATTTTAGAAACCCCTTTCGGTAAATTTATTTATTTATTTTTTGAAAAAAAATAATTTCATTAAACTCACACAAGGTTAACAACAAATCAGGTTACATATGACCTTTATAATGAGAATCAGAAAATCGATTCATAAACTTGAAGACAAAAAAAAAAATTAAACCTTCAAAGATCATGGAGCAAAGGTGGTCTCTGTTAACGATATTGGAGAAAACTCAATGAAGAATATATTAAAGTACTTCAATGACTCATTTCGATTCTTTACTATCAGAATTGACACTTCTAATTGATTCACCAGAAGAGTTTTTGCAAATTCTGATCAGCGATAGTAATAAACTCTTCAAATATGAATCATAAATGAATCATATTTGAATAATCTACATTATGAAAAAAAAAAAAAACCTAATAAAAACAAAAATTACCATAGATTTAGATCTGAGTGAACTAAAATATCATAGATTTAAATATAGATGGACTATTACTTTCATAAATTGAAAGATTATTTAAAAATAATAGCAAATACAAGATATAAAAAAAAATCAAAAAAGAAGAACACATACGAGAGAGAGGGAGAAGATCTCTTCTTTGATAGAAGGAATGCGACTGTTAAACTTTTCAAAGATAGAAAAAAGAGAGAAGAAGATGAAAAGTGTTTTATAAATTTCTCTAGAGTGATACTGTGCAACAACTCCTTTTGGTATTTAAGACACTTGAAGTCTATTATCTTTTTCTTTTTTTTTTTTTCTTTTTGAAGGTTGAAGTCTATTATATTTGGGACTTAGTTTGTATGTACTTTATTATGTTTTTGCACTTTGTTATCAATGATTTATAAATATTGTCCAAATAATAATCGATGTATACTAAATAATGATTTCTTACCTAAAAGAAAAATTCTTCTAATATACAATACATAAAGACATTATTGTACTATAATTCTTATTGTACTATAAAATATATAAGGTATTTCAAATATATACATATATAAGGGCGCGTCTATTGTCACCCTTTGTTTGCTATCATCACACCTCATTTTAATAATTTTTTTATTACTAAAAAGCCTTTAATGAAAAAACTTTTTAAGTACATAAATTTTTAGGGAAAAAGAATATTTTAATACGCATTTCTCTTAAATAGTTAACATTCTACAACCCTTCTTAAACATAATTAGTAAAAATAAAGATGTTACTAGATTCACTTATTCTACACCTTTTAGAATTTTTTTTCTTCGTTTCTGTAAATATTTTAATTATGAATTAAAATAAGATCTTGATTTTATTGAATGAAAAAATGCAATAAATAAATATCGGATTGACTAAACAATATTTAATGATTGTTTTTCCAATGTTTTTTCTTCAATAAAATTGGTGTATAAACAACCTGTAAGCCTTTGGATTATCTGCGTTCAACTATCTACTTTTAATTCTCTATATTATTTAATAGAAAAAAGATTTTTAGCTAAAAATACTTACTTTCTAATTAAATGGAATTTTGATCCTATTTTCAAGAATAGCTGCAATTAGTGTTTTAATTCTTTTTTCCTTCTATTTGTTATATGAACAATAAATTAAGCTATTACAAGTATAGAAAAAAGTTCTTGATGACACTGAATGTTTTACTTGAGCATTGTTAATTCATATTCTTATTCAAATCTAAGCACAGTACAGATTTTCATTTAAGAAGACTAGTTTAGATCAATATTAATATAACAAAGGATTAGACAGATAAATATAGAATTTCCTCCTTCAACAGTGTAAACCGAGAAACTATAATCAATGGAACGCAAGAAAGAAGAGAAAAAAGAAGCATGAGTATGGGTGAAAGTAGAAGAAAAATGGTAAAGGGTGGAAAAAGAAAAGAAAAAATTAAATTGAGGGATAACTTAGGAAAAATCTGGGGTATATTAGGCAAAATAAAATTTTAAATTTCAATAGAGAGTGTGGTTTTAGAAAGGATGGCAATAATTACTTTCTATACACCTTTTCTAAAACTACAATTTTAATTCAAATTTAAAATTTATTATACCTTTGTTACTCCTAAATTGGCCCTGAGTTTTATTATCTTTTTCATTTTCATTCACATTTACAATTCACCTGTCTTTGATTTTCTCATCCATTCCTCTTCAATGCCCAAGAAACCCAAACGTTTCTCTTTCCCATATAATATTTTTTCCTCCTTTTCCCCATGAGTTCTTATTACTCCCTTGCAATTGAGAAACTCGTAAATTTTACATCTTCTTTTGTATTTGTCGTTTCAAGCCCAGTAAAACAGCTATATGATCGGTAATTGAGCGGAAATAAGTATATTGGTAATAAGTAGACATCTTTGGCTTGTGATGATAAATAACTACGGAACCCCACAAAACCAATGGTTTAGATTTATTATTCTATTGGAATAATTGACTGTAATATTACCAATGGAATTAGCAAGCAACCTAAAAAAGTTAACCTTCACCAAGCACTTAGGAAAATAGATATAAATATATAAATATATATATGGAGGAATTCTCAATAGTTTTAATTTTTTTGTGACCATGAATGGATACTAAAAAAAATAGTGATAGCATTAAATTTTTTTTATGCCGATAAATAATATTAAATTTTTTTGGCCAACCACCAAACTAATCACCACCGTAGATATAGATCTAATGACTTAAACCATTGTAACTATCTATGGATAAATATTGTTGTAATCACTCAAACCAAACCCATATATATATATATTTCAGCTTAAAAAATTCAAAAAATAAAAAAACCTTAAGAAAGTGGATTCTTAAGAATAAATTTTGGGTTGGAGATGAGAGGACAAGACGATGGGTACTTTATTAATTACCTATGCTGAGAGTGGGAGATGGGAGAGGAAGAGGGGTGAGAGGGTGGGGTGGAAAGAGAAGATGTAACAATAAGTGGTTACTTTAGGAGTAATAAATAAAATAAAAATTATATATTTTCACCTCAAGTTTCATCAAAGTACCCCTAATCTAAACCTAATCTAAACCTGCCCTGGTAAAAAAAATTTAAAAAACTCTATTTTTATTGTTAACACCCTGTCATTCCTAAAATAGGTCTTATCTAGCACATCCCGTTAATTTCATGAGTGATTTTATTACCATTCCCGTTTTTCTCTTTCCACCCATCCTATAAATAAATCCCTCATGTTATTTTGAAATTTTCTTAACCCATGTCTTTTAAATTTTTATCGACTCTAAAATTGCCCATTATGAAAAAATAGTATTTTTTTTTTCCCCACCCGTGTCAACCATTTTACCTTCTCCGTTATGATCAACAAGCTGTGCTTCATATTTACAATATGAAAATTCTTTTTCTAGATAAGGAAACCATACTTTATTGATCTTTGGATGGCAAGGTTTGCACTTATACAAGGTTTTTTTTTTTCCCCTTATTTGTTTTATCAAATAAGACTTTATAAACAAATCAAGAAAGAACACATAGACATAAATATTAGAAAGACCGTCGAAACATGGCAAAATGACTTACAAACAGCAAAGAAACACCCGATCTACAATTGAATATTAAAGAGAATTGCTGGGATGTTTTACAATTAATAAATTGATGAAAAACTTTTGCCGTAACACGGATTCTTAAGATAATAATAATGAGAAAAAAAAAAACTCACTTTCTTAAAATCAAAATCTTTGAAATTCACGATCTGTTCATTTATGATAATGAAAATTCAAAACTAATTTTATAGTATTTTGATCTTTTAAGATTCAGGATATAAGTATTTTACTTTATGTATTTGAGGGGTGTAATAACAAATAAAGTCTTGTTTTATTGGTGTGTATATATATATATATATAAAATTATGTCGTTTTGTAAAGGATTTTTTTTGTGAACAAAATTAATGGAAAAAAATGAGTGGAACGAGAAAAAAGTGGGGTGCCGGTATAGTCACCCTAAATTTTGGTACCCACCTTGATAGAAAGCCACCCAATCTATAAAACAAATTGAACAAAAAAAGCTTAAACATAAATAAAAACAAAAATCTCAACATCAATGCGCATTTTCATCGATGCGTTCAAGAGGCTATATCATCTGCGCCATTAAAGATACAGAACAAGCCATTGCAGGCCCCAAAAAAATTAAATTAGGCCGACAAAGGTAGCTCGACGGACGACGGTCATCCCCAGGGAATGGTGGCTTTTGCCATTCGGGTGCAAATATAGCCCCCAATGTATTAATACGATGATTTCCTTATATGCTATATAATGTATAAAGATAAAATTCTTAAATTCAATCAAACTTTTTTTTTTTATTTATTAATGTTATCAAACTAGTTCATATCAAGAATAGTTAATTGTTCAAGCACTTTATAAAATCTTACGAGAAATGTTTATAGACTTTTATTTTTTTAATGATTTTTTTTCAAATTACTAACTAATTTTTCCCAGAATATCTATATCAATGATATCCCTAAATCAAAATCCGGACAACAATGTTGATTGGAATTAATGTCCTTGCCTTCAGATGATCTCGTGGTCACTCGTCTAAATATCATAAAAATATGAATAAAATAAGATCTCGAATTTTCAATAAATTGTCAAAATAATTGTATGAGATCTATTTTTCTTTTCTAGAAACTAGAGTAAGTGTCGTTATTTATATTTTGTTTTACTATACATAAGATTTTTTTTATAGCTAAATGATCGAGTATATTAAATTTTATATTTATTACATTCGCTGATCAGTTTATATGTTGAGAATACAAGGTAATTATTTTACCCTGGTTAATTTGTTTCAAAATTTGTACATCCACTTATAAAATAATCATGTTACTAAAATGTTTAGAAAACCATGATCTATTTTAAAGAAGCCCTAAATTTGACCATTTGGCTAAGAGCCCTTTTTTCTAAATTTTATTTTTAACTTTTTTGAGTAATTATATCAAATATATGTTTTTAACACGTCATTTTAATAAATGTGCATATTTTTGTTTCATATCTAAATGATCTTTTATATCAATTTTTACATTTTACTGTATCAGATATTAATATATCAGTTTTTATATGAATTATTTCACTTTTTATACTGAGTATATTGTTTAAAATTTTATATTAACGTTTATAGCTTACTTGATATTTAAAAAAGTAAAACTAATATATATATATGGATCCTTCCTTTGGTAACCTCCGCATGCCGACTCCACTCCTTTTCCAGATGTAGGTGTGCCTCCCCTATCGAGGAGGAGGCTTTTCCTTCTATCTGGAATGAGTTTTCTTTTTTATTTTTATTTTTTGTTTTTGTTTTGTTTTTTTTCCCCCCCTAAATAATTCTTTTGTTATGAAGGTAGTTGTCTACCCAAAATATAGATATGTGATGCTCTTTGTACATCCAGATTTAGATCTGTGGTGTTTTAGGTTATTTTTTAGTATTTTTTCTTTTTTTAGTGTGAATGTTGTTAATGTGCATTTTATGCACATTTTTCTTATGATTTCCATTTTGTTTATTTGTTAAATCCTCATTTAGTTGATGCTATTTTGTGTTTTTAATGTGAAAAAGGGAGAAAAAGCAAGTTAGAATTGATTTAGAGCAAAAAAAGAGTCAAACGAGTGAAGAAGTGCAAAAACTGCCGAGAGGGGCACACTCTTGAAGAGGCCCAACTGCACCTCTAGGTAGTAAGCCTCATGCAGCTGCGCCACCTAGAGGCGCAGCTATACCACTCCTCTTCTTAGCTAAGCACGATTGTGCCAGTAGGCACCTCCCGCTCCGTTAGATTTCATTTTTTATGCATTTTAAAGACCAAGATCACTCTAAATTTAGGATCTAATAGTGGAGACTTGTTCTTCCTTAAGTATATCTTAATTTGATTTAGTAGAGAAGCTTAAAAAAGAAGTGAGGGCATACTTCCTAAGGAGATTTTAAGGAGAGCAAAATTTACCAAATAGAAAGACTTGGAGCTTGGCTTTCTTTGAAGATTTCTTGGAGAATCAAGCCTGGAGGCTTCTTCACCGTAGTTTTTCTTCTTCTTTTTCTTTATTTTCTTCTTTATTTTCTTTTTTTGAAGTTGTAATTGTAAAAATCTTGAACATGTTTTCAATTACAAACTTCTCTATGGTTTTGCTTTTGGATACAATTATATGTGGCTAAATTCTTATCTACGGACTTGATGTAGCTCCAAATATCCTATGTCTTGAATATTTTTCAACTTATTAATAAAATTTCCTTGTCTTTCATTTGTATTTTTTGAGTGCTTAATGCTTTTAATTAGATTGAAAAATCAATTAGTTGATGGTTGTTTGTGATTCTAATACTTGGGAGAGATTGAATTACTTACATAATTTGAGAAACACATGCTTAGTGTTAATGAGTTTAGGAGGCCTTAGCTCTAGGTAAATCTAAATGGATGGCTTAATGCATGTTTAGTTAGTTAATTTAGGTAGGGATGCCAAATTGACTAATCACATAGAGTCTTATTTGATACTTGGGAAAGGTAATCAGACTAAAATTAACCCTTGATTAATGAAAAATAGGAGGTTAATGAATAGTTGTAAAATATGATAATATAGGTGTTTGGAGTGAAATCAAGACCTTAGGCCCTTTCTCAGAGTTTTATCCCTTTTGATATTTTGAGTTTTCTTCAAATTCATTTTGAATCCTTTAACTGCATTTTACCATTTGATTAATTACACCTTTGCTTGAAGTATAAATAGCTCAGATAAAATTAGGCTATAGTAATTAACACAATTTGAAATAACAATGCTTAGGGTACGACAACCCCAAATCTTTCCACTTTATTACTTATTTTTAACACAGACCTCGTGTGCTTGTGAGTCTAAGTTTTACAATTTTAAGAACAATTGTCCCTCAAATTTGTATCATTTTTTATCCAGATTTAGAAAGGTTCTTTTTTTTTTTTTTTTTTTTCTAAATATTGTTTGTATTTGGGAGTGTATTGCTAGTATTCTTCTAGATCCAAAGCCCTCAGAAGCCAGAATTAGAAGATTTTATCATATCAAAATATTCTCTTGGAGTCACCGAACCTGACAGTTATGGGTCTGTAATTCGTGTCTAGGACTGGATTGTTGTGGCGTTTACTGATGGACATAGTCAAAAGGTCTACTGTGGCGTCTACTAATAGACGCCGTGAAAGGAAGTCAACTATGGTGTTTATTAATAGACGCCCTGAAGGAGTTTTTTTGTTAGTGGAAAGTGGCATGTGCAATCATATTTCTTGTAATAAGAATATGATAGCCCATACTTTTATTGGGATTGGGGTGCTATTGGATATATTATGAGGGATATTTCTATTTTCCTTAAAAACTCGTACTCTTTTTATAGCCAAATTTAGGTAGTTATTAATTTAATTCCTTTGAGGAAACTTTCAAAAAAAAAAAAAAAAAACAAAAAACGGAAACATGTATATATACACACACTATAATATGAATTAATCTAGTTTTAATAAAGGATATTATTGTTTTTTTTGTTCTTAAAATTGGCTAAAAAATCTGTCCAGGGTATTAATTTTCAGAAATTCTTAATCTCAAGGTATTATTTTGCAGAGTCCAAACTTCAGGGTTTAATTTGCAGAACACCCAAATTTCAGGGTATTTTTTTACAATTATCCCTAATATAGTTGCCAATTGAAAAGCTCAACATCTCACATGAGAGACTTAATTTATACTGGCAATAGGAAATTAAAAAAAAAAAAACTATGAAACTCAGGTTTTTCTCTTTAAACCATTCTTCTGCATTTTTTAAATTTTTGTGGTATTGTTCCTCCATTGTTAATTTCTTTACGTGATATTGAAGAATTCAAAAATAATTTCCTTTTAAGGTTTAAGGCATTCTATAGGTTTTTGTTTTTTTTTGTTTTTCGCTTTATTTATTTATTTATTTTTTTTGTGTGCTGGTTGAGAATTCTTACATGATGGGTGTATTTAAATTGTAAATTGTTCTTTTTTTTTTATTTTTTTTATAAAAAAGTTATATTTAAAATTATGAATGTGCTTAATCTAATAGTTCATGGATTTAGAATCTCAAAAAAAAAAAAAAAAATGAAAAAATATCGTATAGCAAAATGATCGAATTTTTGGGCTCATTTTAATTAAATGTTAATTTTTCAAATGTTATCACAAAATGATAAATATATAAAGAAAAAGATACCTAGTACTATCTTTTGATAAATAATACCAATAATACTATGTTTAAACTTTTACTTATTTTTGTACTACCTTTTTTTATAAAAATAACAAATTCTTACTAAGAAAGACCAAATAACGTCTTAGAATTTCTATTTTTTTCTTGTTTCTTTTTGCTACTAGTCTACTTGTAGTTGACCACTCTTAAAACTATTTACCAATTTATTATTAGAAATCATAGACTAATTAATTTTTGGAAACTAGGAACCAAATTGTTTACTAAAAACCAACAACCATATTAGTTTCTATCATAAATATTATAACTATTTAGTTAATAAAAACTGAAAACTAAATTAGTTTCTATCATAAATAGTAGAACTATTTGGTTAATTCAATTATTGATTACTATAAATCAATTTGGTTATTAAAAACCAGTTGCCAAAAATCAAAAACCAATATATATTTCTGTTGCTTTTACTTCAAAAATATAATTACTTAATTTGAGAACTTGATCATATTCTTCAGTGTCTCACCCAATTCTTGCTACAAGGCATTCTGCAAAAACGAAATCACAATAGTTTTCATGAAACTTTCATTGTTTCCTGTGATTTGAAAAAGAAACCACAATGGTTTCTAGGAAACTTTCATAGTTTTCTGTGATTTACTTAGCTACAGATTATTTTGCTAAAAGAAAACCATGATAGTTTCCACGAAATCTTTATGGTTTCTTGTGATTTATTTAGCTATAGGACATTCTACAAAAATGAAACCACAATAGTTTCCAGGAAATATTCGTGGTTTCATGTGATTTACTTACGTACAGGACATTCGGTTAAAAGAAACCATACTAGTTTCCAGGAAACCTTTATACTTTCTTGTGATCTACTTACGTATAGGACATTTGGCTAAAGAAAACCAAACTGGTTTTCAGGAAACCTCTGTGGTTTCCTGTGATTTACTTACTTACGGAACATTCCGCTAATAGGAAACCAAATTAATTCAAATTAGTTTTTAAGAAACCTTTGTGGTTTTCGGTAAAAAAAAAGATGACGTATTTACTAAAATGCCACCGCGTTTTCTAGCTTCCAAAGTATTTAAAAAAATTCCATAAAAAGATCGTACGGAATTTTATTACTTTTGAAAAGTCGTAAATTTGGTAATATTTTTTGAAAAATAGGTATAAGTGTCCATAACCCAAAAAAGGCAATTTCTTATCCATACTCGAAGAAAAAAAGAAAAAAAAAACTGAAAACAATTAGAAGACAACAGTAATGGCCCGTTTTGGTTGAGGTTCCATTTTTGAATTGAATTTTATGGTTTGGAAAAAGGGGAAATTAGAAAATACACGGTATTTCTGAAAAAAATTGGAAAAATATGGTGCTTTTGTATTTTTTATAGTGCGGTACAGTTTTCATTAGAAAAATATCATTTTTTAAAAAATATTTATAAAAATACTATTTTTTAAAATAGTAACTAATTTCTAGTAATCAGTTTCTAGTAATCGAAGATATTTATAACTGATATATAACTGGTAATCAGTTTCCAGTATCCAGTTTCTAGAAACTGATAATCAGTAACTATTTTAAAAATAGTAATTTTCTAAATATTTTTAAAAAAAAGATATTTCCCTAATTAAAACCGTACAAATATTGAAAAAACTAACTTCCGTATTTTTGTAATTCTTTTCGGTTTTTGTAGTTATAAG
Source organism: Trema orientale (assembly GCA_002914845.1). NCBI lineage: Eukaryota > Viridiplantae > Streptophyta > Magnoliopsida > Rosales > Cannabaceae > Trema > Trema orientale. Next base: position 965,382 of record JXTC01000084.1, on the reverse strand, counting down.
TGTTAGAAACCCTTGGAAAAACAAGAAGCCAATATGAACGTGTTTGGTTGGACCTAGGCCTGGCCCAATGCACAAAACTAAACTAAAATCAAATTTGTCCCAGAGGGTGTCTTCTTGGTCTCAGAACTTGTCTTGCTCTCTCTCTCGGTCTCGCATTCAGATACGATTCTCTCTGTATTTTGATCTTAACGACAATTCTCAAGTAAGTGATTATTAATCCCCAATTGTCTCACTCATTTCTGTGCCCTAATTCCCAATTTATAGCCTTGTCTTTGTTTTTTTTTTTTTTAATTTAATAATATTCTTGTGATTGTTCTTCTCTCTCTCTCTTTTTTTTATTTTTATTTTTTATTTTTATATCTCTAGTATATGTGATAAGGTTGATTTTTCGAATTGGTTCTATTGATGCCAGCGTTTGGTATTGTGGTTGTTTCAATTAGAATGAAAATTGATTTTAGTGTATAATAAGTACTTGTTTTAGAATGCTAATTAGACAAATGTTACATATGGTTGTGGCAGTTTCTTGGAATGTTGATTTAGATTCGGGGAAGAGATTACAATGTCTAAATGAATGGCTGTTGCTTGGTATATGTTAGTTATATTATTGGTAAAAGTTATGTACGATGAACATGTTAAGTTTTTGACCATTTGGGTGCTCTTAGTGTTGTTGTTGTTGGGTTTTTTCTTTTGGGCTGTAATGAGTCATACTGGATTTGGGTTTTCTTTTTAAGGATACAACGATGAAGGAAAGTCTTGCTGAAGAGCTTTACGCTGAAAGTTTAAAGTTATCGAAAATAGAATTGGATTCTACAAGTGCCCAGAGTGGAGTAATGGACTCTCGAGGTATGATATCTTACTGATATGATGTGTGGCAGGCCGCAGATTATGTATCTTTTCCTCGAAATTCCAATTTTTTAAACTGAATAGTGTTTTGTAGCCAAGGATTTTCTTTAGTTATCTCTTTTTCGTTTCAGTTCAGTTGTAGCCACAGTTGGGTGGGTTCTAAGGGATGGCTGTCCTATTAGATTAAGATATGGGGAGCAGTACGCTATTCTCCTTCTTCTTACTAGATATATTGTAGCACTTTTACCAATTATTGGACCCAAAGATATTGCTGCACTCCTATGTGTTCTGCCTTATAACCGTTGCGGCACTAAAAAAATCATCAAAGGCTTTGCTAGAAGACCCTTTAAGACCATTCTTATATTTCATAGCATCCTTAATCATCTGTCTCACCTCACTAGCTCTGCTTTTCATTGCTTTCCCTTTCACCTAGTCACCCATTCCCTGCCAAATCTTCATAACTAACCTCACACTTCTTCCCTCTAGCCACCTACACGCAAACTTCTATCCCTTTATCCTATAGCAAAGCATTGTAAAACAGCTTCCGCCATCGGCCACCTGAGTAGTGGCACGTTGTTGCTGAGGGCCTCAAGCACTGAGTTCCACCCACAATGAGTCAAAAACACAGAAACAGCTTTGTGTGACAGAATCTCCACTTGGGGTGCCTATTTTTGAAAAGCTTTACAGAAAAAAGTTTATGAATACGACATAACTAGAACGGAAATATAAAGTACTCAAACTTCCACTTAGTGGCTGTATCAGTAACTGCTTTGTTAACAATAGGTGTTAATGTAAAAGTTAACTTCTACAGTTGTCTTCAGTGGCTTTCCATGCACTAGTCTTTCTAATTCGTTCTTTTGGATTTTGGTTTTTCTTTTTCTTAGGAAAAGAAAAGGTTTTTCTAACCCACTCTAGCGATTAAGACTTGTATAATGGGGCACTTGTGTGGTAAAATTCGTGTTTGCTGTCAGATTCTGAGAGGCATACTTCCTTGGATGATGATGAATCTTTATGGAATGGTTCTGATGGGGAATTGGATAATCCATCTGATTTGGGCAGGGAGTGGCAACGCCGACAAGACCAATTTCATACGGTATTTTGATATTTTGAGTTAATTTTTGTCATTAACTTTACTGGTTTCTTTGACATTCAGACTCTATATTAAATGTATTTTCTAGTTAAAACTTTTAGATTGGATATCGGGATGGTGTTATAGCGGGAAAAGAAGCTGCTGCACAAGAGGGATTTAATGTTGGGTTTAAGCAATCTGTTTCTGCTGGATACCAGTGGGGTATTGTTAGAGGTGTTACCAGGTAAAACAAAGAAGAACTGAAAAGCCATTTGTTGAAGTTATTTTTTGCTTGCAACAAGTTTTATTATTCTTTGGTATCAGTGCAGATTCGTTAATAGTTTTATTTCTTTCTTTTGTCCTTTTCTGTGATCTGCTAATCCCTGAGAAGTGCGCTGGCCTTACTTCCAGACAGTTTGAAGGAAAAGTTAATTGAAACTGAAGAAAAGAGGACCGAATTTGAGAAATTGTATGAATCAGTGCATTCTGTTTCTACCACAGATGCTCTTAGGCTTTTTTATGATGCTATTGTGGCTAAAAGAGATACAGAACAGGGTGAAAATCCTGAGGTTAGTTCCTCTAAAGGAGATCTCCCTAAGCAAAAATCAGACCAAAATCATCTAGAAAGTAGCTTTGGAGAGCTTCAATCTCTTCTTCTTGGATCTCCTGCAATCAGAGTAGAGTTGGGGGAGCAGAATAGCATTCCATGACATGGGTACTTTCTTTTTCTTCAAAATTTGTGGGTTGTATTGCGATGGGGGAGTGAACCATGGCAATATAATAGGTTGACAGGCCACCATTGTTGTGCAACTTATTCTGTCTGAAGAGTTGTATAGTAAATTTTGTCCGTGGATCCATACTCTCATTACTAGTTTCAGCAAAAAAGTGATCCCGTCTATAATTGTTTGTTTCTGATTCAGCATTTGGGGCTAAAAATGCTCGATTGAAATTACATCGTCTAGTTTGCTTTGAGAAAGAAACAAAGTAAAAGGTTTATCAAATTATCTTGACTTTCGATTATGGTTATGCTTTTCTTTTTTACTCCTTATTACAATGTCATTTATGTTTGTATTTAGTCCGAACGGTGGATTTACATTGTTTCTTTCACAATATACTAGCCAAGATATATAGCAGCCACCAAGAAAGTTGTATGGCTCATAAACTTAGACATGCATAATACAACAACCAGAGTAAAAAAGAACGAATCTTTAGAGGTCTTAAGAAGTTGCCCCTTATTAGTTACAACAATAAAGGATTAAAGATAATTGATGTAACATAAAGTCTGACGAAAACGAACACCAACATTTATCATAACATTATATAATTTATTACTAAAGGAGATACTCCTGCAAACTACTCCACCCTTAGCTTTAAAACAAACCAAAATAACGCCGTTCGAAAACAAGAGGTTTTAGTTGTTCTTTCTCCTGCACCCTTTAGTTTTTCACCCCTGAACTTTTTCACTTTTCTCCTCAATCACCTGCAAAATTTACGGAACAATTTTAAATTTTTAACTCAATCCGATAACAGAAACTTTTAAAAGATCTCAATGAAAACACAATTCACAAGTAAACTCATTATAGATAGTTACCAAGATCAATCAGCTACAAGCTTGAATTGGTCTTATGGCATGAGGAAACACTGGAGAAGGAGGAGGATGATGAAGATGGTGATGGTGATGCGTTATGGGAGTGACCGCTTCGAAAGCTTCAACAAGCAAAGCAACCTTCCTTTTCCTTGCCGGAGCGAGCTTGGTAACAGCTTGTTGGAGCGCGTAATCGATCATCCATTCCTCGGAGTTTTTCCTCTCGTCCATCATCTGGTGCCTCAAGTCAACTTTTTCTCCTTCTGACTCTGCCACCAACGGCAGGTAATTTGGTGGTCGCGGGTTGAATTCTCTTGTCGTTTCATCCTCCACATCCTTGACTCCTCTCCTGGACCTGTTCCACCTGTTGTGCAGTTCTTCTTGGTCGTCATTTGATTGTTCTACACGTAAGAATGTTGATGGTCTCTTATTCTGCTTCTCTGTTTTGTTTTCAACGTCCATTGTTTCAGTCTCGCTTTTTCTATACTCTTCTGTTTCTGGTAGTTTTTCCTGCTTGATTTCATTTTGATCCTCATTTCCATGGCAAATCTTCAAAAGGGTGTTCTGGTTGTGATCAGTGTCTTGCTCTGATTTACCTGAATTGATACTTTCTTCAACCTTGGGAACTACCACTTCATGAGGTTCAGGACCTGAATCCGCAGACGGGTATTCTTTAGATACTTCTGCTGCATCAGTGGCTTGATCTATTTTTTCCAATATGTCACGGGCATAATCAATCTGTTTACTCGTCTCTGAACTCTCTTCTGTCTCTCCGTTTGTTTCATCGTCGTCATTTGATTCATCCTGATCATCGTTACAAGTGCCTTCTTCTGTCACCTCAGTAGGATTTATCATATTCTCGACTTCAGCTACTTTGTCTTTCATTTCATCACTTGGTTCCTCGATTGATGAAGTTACAGCCATGAAAATGTACATAGAATCAATCTTGTCATCTTCTCCCAAGTTTTCTTCATTGCTGCTTAAGTTGTCAAATTCGTCCTCAGCGCGAGAAAGTTTGTCATAGATTGAGCTCTCAGACACTTCCCCAGATTCCTGGATCTCCATAACTTGCTGTGTAGCGTTCTCTTCAACAAGTTCTCCTTCAGAACGTACACTTCCCTCTTTACGTGCTTCAAATTCATAATCCTGAATCATATCAACATTGCAGTTGCTAAGAATTTCTGACGAGCACCCGAAAACCGATTCAGATTCATCATTCATTTCGCTTGAGTTGTCAGCTCCATCTTCTACCTCGGCATCAGAAAATTTTCCCTCTTCCCACTCCATATCTGTAGTTTCAGAGGCACTTTCACTCGAAAAGCTTCCCTCAGTTTCTTCTTCATCCGAAAATGGCCAGTAATCTCTGTCTGCATAGTCTTTTCCTTCTTCTTCAGAGAAGTTTTCTGCCATTCCGAGAGATTCCTCGGTGTCAATCTCTGACTGTGGTGAACTGTTCGATAAGCTGTCAACAACTTGTTCTTCACTATAAACTTCCACTCCTTTAACTTCATCATCTCCTTTCGAAGACACAAAGTCGGTCTTTTTCTCATCACTTTCCTTAGTTTTAGAGTAGATTTCTATGAAGAAATCCATCCCAACATTCTCTGCCGCTTCTTCATTATCAAACTTCACCTGCAGGCTATCACCTCCTTTCATTTCCTCCTCAGATGGCACCGTTTTCATCTTTCGCGGGCTCAAATCTTGAATTTTTATGTTCTTCTGTGTCTTCAACGAACGTCTCCTGGCTGACAAGAAACACTTCAATGGAGGCACAGGAGCATGAAGATGACCATTTAGAGAACAGTACGTGTAGGGACAAACCTTCATGATCGAAGTTCCCTCAGACTCGGTTCCTCCGGGGTTAAGCGTAAGATAAGAAGGAAACTTCGAGTCCTTGAGAGTTGAAGAACAGGTAGCTCTCTGTACATTAACATGATCTGTAGTACAAAAAGCAACCCGGGAAGATTTTTTCTTGGCTGAAGCTGATCTCGAGTGCTTAAAACTAGGTGTCTTTGTTAAAGTCCTAAACAGCTTCGAACTAGACGATGCTTTGTTTGAAGTTTTTGCTGGTTTTTTGTTGTTAGAAGCTGAGCTAACGAGTTTCGAGCTGCTAGAACTTCTCCGTTCGAAACGAGAATGGGAATTCCGAAGACTCACCTGAGATTGCTGCTCCTTCCTGGCCTCAAAACAGCTGGTGGACTTCATGTAATTTGGCGAGCCGTCAGCGGTTTTGTCGATTGGAGGATGACGCTTGTGTTGTGGAAGTAGTAGTACCGTTGGAGAAGTGCTTGGTGGGACATTTAGAGGTGGAGGAGGAGGCTTTCCTGGCTGGGATATGTTGTTCTTTCTAAGGATCAAAGCTGAAGATGGTGAAGATTTCAAGCTCTGATGATCAATATCAGAAAGCTTGAAAGACTTGGATTTCTTCATCATCTTCTTCTTCAAGTCAGGCCCTCTTTTCTTCCCATCTTGGTACTGAGAAGAGGATGGTTTTTTCAGGCTGATCAATAGCTTCTGATCATGGTTTCTTAAATGGTCAGCTTGGATACCAGGCTTATTAGGTACCTTTCTTTGAACCATATTCAAAGGGAAGCAAGAGGAAAAGAAAAATAAAACCAATAACCACAAGCAAAAGGAAAATAGAGAATTGGGAAATGAATGTTTGATGTTGGTTTATTTTCTTTCCTTTGAGATGGGGAATTACTCAAAGCTGAGGAGGACAAGAAATCCTCCTCTTGTGGGTTTAGTTTGTGTTTTTGGGCATGGAAAATCTCAATGGAAAGAAAAGAGATTCTTGGAACCCAAACAACCAAAGATTCTCCAATTCTATTAGGTCTTGTTTTCTTTGGTGTGAAGTGGGTAGCCTTTATTTTTTTTTTCAAAAAAATAAATAAATAAAGGGAATATATTATAAAGCTCTGTTATGGCAGACGAAGTTTGAATAAGGTTGAGATAAGAGTATGATGCTGACTTTCGCTAGCAGGTGGTTTTGGGCCCTTAGTTTGTTATGTAATATATTTTGAATTATATAATTATCATGTGTGACGTACAGATATCTACTTATAGCATATAACACTCACTTCTTTCCCAAATTTTTTTAATTAAAAAGAAAAGGAGTGAATTTCTAAATTTTTAAGGTATTATATAGTGGGTGATTAGATGTTCTAACCTAATTCTTTCTGGAATGACAAAAACACCCTTCATGATTTAGATAAAGAAAGAGGATATGTTATATCTAAAATCTCAACTAACTGGTTCAATCATTGTTTAGAGATAAGCTCTAGTTGAGGCCCATTGAGATCCTCGCCCTATAATACCCTCATTATTGTGCTTTAATTAGATGACTACTAACTCGTACGATATTAGAAAGAGGGGAAAAAAAAGAAAAGAAAAAAATGATGGAATGAAATAATAGTTGTTAAATTAACTTGGTTATTTGTTGCATTGAGAGGTCCATAAATGGAAAGAAATAAATTTTCATAAATTGCAATAAAATTTAGTTTGCATGTTGCTGTCTACATGGTTGTAATTTATGTTTTGTATATCGGCCAAGTAAACTAATTAAAGTTTAGAAACTTATGGTAACATGATAATAGCTAAAAGCACTATTAGTTTTATAATTTTTGCGTGACTAACTTATAATCAATCAGATTAACAGTCTTGCAGGTGAGATGTTTGTATTAATTTGACACTTGTACTCACGTACTGTGATGCTTAGTATTAGTGGTACTCTTTAATACTCTTTAAAAACACTAAATTAACCTACTTTCCTTTAACAAAAAGAGATTATTGATATAACATCTTTTAGATCACGTTATCTCAAATACTTATGTTTTTATACAGATATCATATGTTTTAAAACATGTAAACTATAATCCAAAAATTTGGTGGGTATACAACATTAATCAAAATAAATTAGTCGTGGAAATGGCTTGTCCAATGCATTTCCCATGAGGTTGGATGTCTTTTCTTTAAGTTCTTCTGATCCATAAGATGATGTAGGTTTTTTTTCTTTTTTTTTTTTCCTTTTGATTCGATCAAAAAAGAGGAAACTTAGCATACTAATTAAGAACATTACTTAATACACATGAAAAAAGTATAAGTTATACATATTCATTGAAAAAAAAAATTACACGAAAAAGTGATAGGGGTAATATGGTAATTAGACATAGCAGGCCAGCACTAACTAGGGACAAATTCCCTGTTTATGGTTATATTTTTTATTGTAGGGAAGGGCAACCAAAGAAAAAGGAGGTTTGGGCGGTTGCACTTTGCAAGGACAAGCCATTGGTCGGCGATAATGGGCTGCCGGGTGGGGCCTACAATGGGCCGAAGGTCCATTTTGGACATTTACACACAGACGCTCCTCTTTGCTATCCCCAATGAAAATGAGAAATGTGTACCGCCATAAAGAGAGAAAATTAATGGATCAACTTTAAAAAAAAAACGAACTTGGGGTATATATTGCTTTTTCTGATCCTCAATTGGCCCATTGACCAATTTTCAGTTGACCCATCGTGGCTTTGCAGTGTGCGTGAAGCAATGTATTCCTTTTCTCCAAAGTCCGATTTATCAAAAACATTATAAAAAGAAATGAAAATAAAGAAAAGATTAAAATATAATTCTTGACGTAAAAAAAAAAAAAAAGGAAATAAATGTAATGGATTTCATTTTTCAACAAAATGAAATTGATAATTATTTTGTTGTTTTTTTCTGACAAACGTTATCGGAAGGATTATGTGTAAATAATACGCTTTATATAAAGAAGAAAAGATAAATCTAAGGCTAAAAGCATTTATTAAACTGAGACAGATAACTACACTTTTAATCCATCGTAAAAGGTAGATTTAAGTGTAAATTTCTTGTTGTATGAGGAGAAAAGATTTTAAAAGAAAATATCATAGATAGCTCTTTCCTTATCAATGGCAAAAATATCATCTATATTATATTTATGTATTTTTTTTCTTTGTATAATTTGATTTCCTTTTCCCAATTTGACTTTCTTATCCCCATTGCTTAGCTGTGGAATAATAGTTCTACAATAACCATGTCAAGGCTTTTTTTTTTTTTTTTTCCTTTTGGGTGAAAATAAATGGCAAGTTTTTATTTTATGACGGTACACAAAACTCAAAATTATGGTGTCAAGGGCGGTTACATAAATCTTGAGTCAAACAACAAGACGATTTGTTTGAAACGCCAAGATCATCCTTTTTTGAGAGAGACATAGACCAATATTATTCTTTTGTTTGAAAAAAGAAGATCGTCTTTTGAAATTAGACTATTCCCATTTCTGCGAGTGGTGCTAAATATAAGGTGACTTTACACTAATAGGCCGGCCTCCTTTGTTAAGTATAGTATTTGGTTTAGTTTGATTAGTGGACACACACACTTTTAACGTCAAGTTTAAGTTTCGAATGCTTTCACTATTTTATCAGCCAGATAAATTATAGAATGTACACTACTCCAATACCTATATGCAACTCAAAAAATTTCAACTTTGTGTTTAACCTAGTGGAATGCATCCAAGGACAGTTGTGTTCAACCTCGGTCAATCGAATCGAGTCGAACAATGATCATCTTCCCACCTCAAGTCTAATTTGCCTATAATTCAATTAGAATTAGTGTTTGACATATTTGAGGATTTGGGCTGGAAGGAAGCAAGAAGGTAGGCTCTATATTGGGAGGTGAGGGACGCTATGAAGAGGGTAGTGGGGGGAGTAGAAAATAAACCTATGTTAAAAAGGGTTGAAACTAATAAATCTAGTTTTGAATTATATATCAATATCTCATTAAAAGAAGCTTCCCACAGATAGAGAGAGGGATTAGTCAGCTTGTAATATTTGTATGCTTTCATATTTATTAAAATAAAGTCAAATGAAAGTGTAGATAGAAATGATAACCTTTTGATCCATTATTAGCTAGAACGCATGAATAGCAGGAAAGGCTAGAACACATTATGGTGCCAAATTCCACGTGAGCTGCACATTCCGAGGGACATTATGTATAGCTCTATCTCCTATTATCATGTGTCGGATATTATCTCTATGTACTGCCAATTTCTAGCTCATCCTCCCACATTCTCCATTTCGTTTTGTCCCCCATATTTCATATCAATATATGAAGATTAGGCAGACATTCTTTATTCCATGTTTTCAGCTTGTTATGTATATTTTATTTGTTTGCTTTTGGCTTAATATGGGAAAACAAAAAGAATGGTAGTTTCACTTTAGCATCTAGCTATTGCGTTACTTTATAACTATTGAGGTCATAGCATTATGAAGTACTGTTTTATTCTGTAATATAAATTTTTCTCCTAACTGTAAGATCATGCGGTTTAAGTTCTTGTAAATGGGTTTTGTATCCCTTTAACCTGAACATTAATTAATGAATTTATTCACATAGATTGTCGGTATTGTATATTGTAACGTAATTCAGTCTAATATTATTCAATTATTCATTTTGGACTGTTTCTCATTTCAATTTCTAATTTACAATTTAAAGTATATAGTATTCTTCAAGAAAAATCAAGTATATAATTCCTTTTACTATGCCAGAGTCTTCCTTAATTGGTGCTAATATGGTCCAGATTATTATGACCCAAACTCAGGACTAGTGCGAGAAGGAGGTAAAAATTTATAATTTGTTTTAGAAAATGTTAAAAGATTTCTATTTTTCAATTCTCTAGAAAAGAGACAGCTTGTTTGAAAAGCGACAACTCTATAAAAGTCCATAATACAAACATGATCTCAAATATGAACATATGATATGTACAATATATTCCAATATTCAAAAGTCTCGAGTAACAATGATATAATCAAAATCATGTTTTAAATTCCATTTTGAATCACACTGGGTTTTATTGAAAATGGAACATCACAAGGGTTGTTTTTTCAGAAAGACTCAAAATTTAAACTTGCATTAAGAACATATACAACAGTCACAGAACAATTTAAAATGATTCAATAATTCACTAATCCACCAAATAATCGTAAAATCCAATTTAAAATATATCACAGGAGCTACTTCATCAGGATAGCTATGCCTAGCTACCGATAATTTTGGTATCTCCGTTGTTGGTTGAGTGCTTGGTTGACTTTTCCAATAGAGCCTCAGTCACGAAACCGATATTACCACTACGTCTGTAATGTCCAAAGTAGTTGGGATAGAGTCCTTATTCGCTCAAAATGGAGTTCGATGCAAACCCGAGCCTCGACATGCTTTTCGATGCGAAAACAAGCCACTCCGTAATGGAATTTGTGCGAGACTGCAAAAAAAAAAGGGTCATATTATGTAAGAAAGCTTGTTTCTCGTTCTCAACAAGTCTAAATATGATATCAAAACTTCATTTCAATGACCCGAAGCAAAAATTCACCATTTGAACTATTACAGACAAGACTACTCAAAGTGTCAAATTCTCACTAGAGCCGAGAGATGGACGATAAGACTGGTTGGAGAATGGAAAGCAATGCTTGAGCTTTCACCACACACCAGCGGTGACTCTCCCTGGCGTCAAACGGTGGCTAAATCGCTGCAAATAGGGGCGGCGAAGGCGGGATGATTTTTGCGGTCCTGGATCCACGCCTACACGGCAGCGCTGGCGCCGTGGTAGGTCGTCGAATGTTCGGCGGGTGGGCGTGTCAACCTGAGAGGAGCTCCAGCGGCCAAGTTTCAGTCTGGCACAATGAAGGCTTGTGAGGGAGAAGGACACGAGAGAGGGAGAGAGCTAGGGCTGTTCAAAAAAACCGCCAAACCGTGGAAACCGCCCAATCCAATCCAAACCGCCCAATCTGTGCGATTTTTTTTTTTAAATGGCCAGTTACGGATTAGAAAATATAAAAACCGACTTGGCCGGTTTGGTTTTCGGTTTTAGAAAAATTCGGTCAGATTCAAACCGAACCGGCCAATAAGTTTGTATATGTATTTTTTTTTAAATGTATATTAATAGTTAAAAATTTAAACTTATTCATTCTAATTGAGTAATGATTTCTCTTAGCTTATTTAGGACTATGTTACTTAAGACTCTTATGATATTTTAGACTTTAAGTCTTGTTGTTGTGATATGTTTAAGATTAAAGACTTCAAGTTTACTATTCAATTTTGATTAAGTTGTAAGTTGTAACTAAAATTTAAGTTTACTATGACTTTCGATTTGGTTATAGCTTTTAACTATGTTATGGTTTCGTTTTATATTTGGACTTTATATTTTAGATGAAATATGATTTTGATATGAGCTTAGTTGATATTATATTAATTCAAATTTTGTAAGTTTTCAAACCGCGAAAACCGCCCAAACCGGCCTCAAAAATGTAGGTGCGGTTTGGCCGGTTTGAATCCACAAACTCAAATCGCACGGATTGGTAAATCGGCCAAACCGCACATTCGGATTGGTTTCTGGATTGACGATTTAGACCGTCCAAACCGGCCATGAACACCCCTAGAGAGAGCAGAGAGTGATTTGAGGTTATTCTGCCACTTGTTAGACGTGGGTTGGTCTAAGTAAATCCCCAAATTGCTCTTAGACCCCTACTCATCATTTCCTCTTCACTTGACTCCCTTATTATTACCCTTTGGCCCCGGTTTTCTCAAATTCCTCACACTTTAGCCCATGTCCGACATTAATTCATTTTTCAGCCATTTTAATTCAAGTTTTAATTCCAATTTTTACCACAATACCCTTAAGCAAAATCAAGGTTTTTACACCGATAGCATTGTTTACAATCCTTTCAAGGGTCCCTCGAAAAAGGGGGGGAAAAAGAAAAAACCCTTTTAAGGGGAAAAAATGAAGCAAATTATATTTATTAAAAAGTTTTAAATTGTAGAAACTGGGGTTTTAAGCGGCCGGAAAAGGCACATACATATGGTACATCCCTTGTTAAGATATCGAAAGTGAAACACACCAACCTTTAAGCTTTGGCAAAGTTAATCCACATTAGTCCAATTGAGTTTGTACTGATCATATAGGTTTATAACAAAACAAAAAATTGTCCAATTGATGATGCAGTTGATAGAAAATAGTAGTGAGGCCATCCAAGTTTATACAAGTATGTTATAAAAAGCATTTTGAATGACCATTTTTCCCCTGTTAATTAAAGTTTAATCAAGGTAGAGTTAAGAACAGAAATAATAATTAATTATTAAAAGGGTACATATTAAGAATGTGGCTATGTACTAAGCAGAAATGAGTTACTAGCTAATCATTGACAAAACAATATAATAATAAAGCAAATATGAAAAGAAAAAGTTGGGTATACATTGTGAAAGAGGCACCACACTAACTTTTGTCAAAAAGCAAAAGAAAAAGAAAAAGAAAAGCAAGGAAAGAAAGGAGTGAGTGCCCTTGAAGATTTCAGTTGCATCTTTAGGTTTCATGCTTTAAAAAGAGTAATCATGTTTATGTAATTTAAAGACAAAGATTTCATTTTTGGAATCTGCTTTTCTAATGAAAAATCTAGAATATTGCCAAAGAACCTTTCCTCACCTAGTGCTACAAGCACACGAGAGCAAAAATTACTTTTTACAATTTTGCTGTTTTTGCTACCGGATGTCACAAATATTCACACAAAATACATCATTAAAAAGGAAAAAAAAAAGAAGAAAAAGAAAGTGAAAGAAAAATAAAAGAAGCCATATTTAGCTTTGTTCGAGAAAAAAAAAATATTACGAGGCTGCATAATCCGATTAATGTAAAAGTACACTATTTTAAGATGCCTATTTCAATTTTTATTTTTTCCCCTTCCTTACTAATCGAATAACACCATATAAATTTATTTTTTAATAGAACTGGGTACTGACAATTTTGACCATTTTATGAAAGCTCATTATCAATAATTAGTAGACAAAATATCAATCATTAACAAAACTAGATCTTTATTTTAATGATTCAATGAAACTTTCGAATTTTGAGCTTGTCCCGAAATCCTCACTACCTACTAAAAACTTGACCACAATAAAAACCAGATTTTAGTTAAAAAAAAAAATTAAATCTAAGATCTAAAAACCCGGGATCCTCACTACCTACTAAAAATATGACCGCGATAAAAACCAGATTTTAGTTTTAAAAAAAGATTAAATCTAAGATCTAAAAACTATATTTGATGACGACGACTAATTTCCTACCGCTCCAATAAAAATGAAAATTAGATGAGATGAGTGAGTAAGCCTAACATGGTCATTATTCATAGAGAAGAAGATTTAGGCATTTTAGTTAAGGTATTTAGGTATGTTAGATAGGTAACATAGCAATAATGGTTATCTTTAATAAAATTTATAAATGAGCATTATTTAATTAATGGGAGATGAAGGAGACATGAAAAAAATAAGAGACACGAAAAAATGTAATTTCATTCTCTCTTCATTGTCACAAACAATAAATACAGCGCACCTTGGTACTTCTCATTATACGAAAATCCTAGATTCCAATGCCCCACTTTTTATTGAAGAACGAAAAAAAAAAAAAAAGAAAAGAAGTATTATCTATATACAAAATAGAGGTAGTCAACTGTATCGTCAATGTAGAAAAAATTTCGAGAATAAAGTCTGAGAATGAAACTCGTGTAAAATTCTTGTTCATGGCTTGAATCGTGATAAAACATACATAACATTATTTGATCTATTTATACCAATACCATCTTTACGTATAAGATTGATAACAATTTGAAATAAGAATATATAATCCCCAAACAAGATGTGGGAGACAAAAAAATGGGACAGGGACAGTGGAGTAGGGTGAAGCAATTGTTACATTATGTCTAACTGCCAATAACATGGATGTAGGGCAATCTGACTCCAATAGGCTCCCATGACCACCCCTATTTCTCCTTTTTAGGGTACAATAATTAATTGAAGAATTTTCTGACCAGTTCTGATCTTAATACAGAGTTGAGAGGGGCACAAGGGGTTCTAACTCATCATCTACAAGGCTTTGATTGAATTTTCAAAAAATTTTGAATTCTTATATGAGTAGGATATCCCTTATTCTAGAAGAGAACTAAATGAATGAATAAATAATTTTATTACCCTTTTTTTCTTCAAAAAATAGCAGAAAGGGATGATATATTATAAGACTGCATATCCAATAAATTGTAACAAAGTCTGTAAAGGAAAATTACTAAATACCACTGGGGATATTTTTATCCAGTTATCTACTAATGCCCTCATGATAAAAAAGTGACTCATCCATAAATATTTTTAAAACTAACATTTATTGCCACATTACACATTTAAAATTACTTAGATATCACATTCCTTTAAAAACCTAAAATACTTTATTCTCTAAAAAATCCTATATTACTTTTGCCACTAACACCATCTGTAGCACCTAACTACCATCGTCGATCCCACGCTTAGCAATGCCTCTGTTTAATTGGTGTTGAAATATTTTAACATTTGAGATTCTGACTGTTTTGACTGGGTTAAAAATTGTCAACCCCATTTGAAATGTTTAAATCGACTTGTGATTGAAAAATTCGACATCAGTAAAAAAATACTACGGTCGAACATGGTCAGCATGAAAATTCTTAGTTTGTAAATTATTTTAGTTTATAGTTTGTCCATTTTCTCATTACATGCTTTAAAAGATAGTAAAATTGATCCCATAGGACTAATTGTATGATAAGCTGTTGAAATTAGTAGGAGAAGCCCATAAAAGTAGTTATTTTTATGTAAACATTTTCATATTAATTAATAAAAATATTATTTAGTTAATTACTTGCGTATGTTATTTGAATAAAGATCCTTTTAATCATATTAATATGTATCTATGTGATTACGATGTAGATTCACAGAAGACATAGATACAAGTTATTTACAATTAATTAATAGTAGTTCGCAGTAATATAAATAAATTTGGTCAGTTTATTTATGTTGTAATAGACTTTTGATAAGTTTGACTTGTCTTGGTTAATTTAAATCAATTGATGTAATGAGACTTATACCGAATTGGATCATAAATGAAATTTTATTAACAATGTCAATGGAAAAGAATTTCATAGACAATGATTAGCTTTACTCTTAATCTTGAGTTGGTTATGATTATATCTTCTCAAGTAGCTTTATTTAAATAGCAAATAAGTGAAATCAATTGTGGTCAATATTCTTTGTTGTATGGTAAAATATATTTGTTGAATTATATAATTACAATCAATAATATATAATTTGATGAAATAACATCTCTTGGTGGATTTAGGTACTTGATCATAAGTCTTAAGCCTAAGCATATCAATATTGATTTGCTCATGATGTTAAGTGATGATCATTAGATAAATTAGTAAGAACTAAGAAATATAAGATTATATTTTTTATAATATTATACAAAGGAGTAATTAGCAAAGAATCATTATAACCTGGGATGATACTCCGAAATATAGTCATAGACAGTTGGAGTGCAATTTCAGTCTTTTAGTTAAATGGATATGAAATAAATAAACAACAGGTCTATTTAATTATCTAGAAGCTAACTATACATATCCCATAAGATCCACGGGCTAGCTTGTGTCAATGGTTACACTGTTTCTGGACTGGACCAATTTAAGTAATAATTAGGTTGAGTTGCATAGTAGGCTACATGCCTGACCTAGTTAGTAGGCCTAGGGTTGGAATACAATGGGAGTTAGTGGACTTGTTTAAGGTTTTGGTAACTCCTAGATAAGAGTGATAAGTGTGAACACAAAAGATATCATTCTTTAGAATATTCTGGTTTCTTAGAAAAAGAATGGTAGAGATTCCTATTATTGATTTGGTTCAATAAATCTAGACATAATTAGATAGTCATGAAAAGTCCTAAATAATGGTTTTTTTTATGGTCAAGGACCTCTTGACCTAATACTCCTAAAAGTATATTTTTAGAAAAATGTATAAAAAAGTCATTTTGGCCCAAGTTAGTCCTATCCATATCATTTTCTCTCGTAGGATGCTACTCTAACACGCCAAATGAAACTGATTATCTTATGAATTGTTAGGACTAAAATTGTCCACATTGCCTATATAGCCTTTAGAGGTATTTACGTTTTCATGAGGTCCCTTTATTTCACAAAAGAGAGGTAATCAGATTATTTGATCAGAACTTATCGAGTAAATATTTTAATATGATTGGGTTACCCAAAAAATAATAATAATATTATATTAATAGAGTTTCTTATTTACTAACCTCTTTTTTTTTTCTTTTTTATTTGCCTATAGATAAAGGAATTCCTCTTCATTCTACATTCTATATTTTATGAATTATCTCTACATATTCTACCTTCTACAGATTCTCTACACAATATTTGTCTTGAAATTTTCTATGTCGTCTTCTCTATTATCCTACTAACTTCTTATCTTTTGCATGAAATTTAGAACTACATTCCCTTTAAATAAAGGATAATTTTCTTGATGCATAATAACAAGTGGTCATGGACCCTCTATAAATTCAACTGTAAATCTTAGAGTTTATAATTTAGCACTGTTTATAATCTTAGCTTTTACAATTATTCTATACAAAAATTCTCTCTTAAGTGGGTTTAGAATCCTTCTTATAGACGTTGCCAAATTGTAAATGTTAAGATTTACTATTGAATTTATAGAGGGTATACGATCACTTATAACCCTGTATCAAGAAAAAAATAGTTAATTAATTGGGCTGTGCTCATAAGAGTTATCTATATACCCTTTGTAGGGATGAGGCCCCAATATATTTCTGAATTCCTTGCTAAAGAATAAAAGGTTAATAGAAGAATAGAGAAGACGATAAGGAGAATGTCAAGACAGAAGTTGGGTAGAAAATCCATAGACAGGTGGAGAGAATTCATAGAATGGAGAATGAAGAGGAATTCCTTTTGTTTACGGGCAAATAAAATAAGAGGTTTATAAATAAGAAACTCTATAAATATAATTATAATAATTATCTTCTCGGTAAGTCAATCATAGTAGGATATTTAACCAATAAAGTCTGACTAAATGATCTAATAATCACAAATATTAATAACTTTTTTTTTGTTAATTAAAAGGACCCATGTAAAAATAAATATCTCTAATAGGTCAAATAGGCAATAAAATGATCTGGACCAAATTTGACCCTAACGGTAATAATTCAATTTTTTTCAAAGAAAATAATCAGATACATATATGTGGACATTATGAAAAGGAAGAAAATATTTTTTCCCCTCCTTTCTTTTGAGTTTTCAATCCCATGATTGCAATAAAGTCTTTCAAGTCAAATGTATATTTCCTTCCAAACAATACTGAAGGCTCATTTTCGGCTTGGTATTGTTGAACTACTAGGTGATGTATAAGCTGAGGAATGCCGTTGGTCACTTTGACATCCAAAAGTGCCCAAAAACGTTTTCTTAAAATCTTCTTTTTTGGCAATGCTTAGTTTTTTGTTTACTGCCTCCAATATGTTTATTCTGGATTGTACACATACTCTTTCCAATTCAGACCATTGATCTTCTGGTAGTAAGTACTCCATTTTTTACCTGCAATTCATTTTAGAAAATAGTTATACATATATATAACAACTTTTGGTTAATCAAGGATTAAGCAATTCTATCTCTTGTTAGCAAAGTAAGACATTGATTCTCAAATTACCTAGTTAAGTAGATATTGCATCTAGCTTGCATCGTCAAAATCAAATGCAATATATGGAATAAGATAAAGCATTTCGAAATAACATATACACTAAAACTAGGGGTGGCAATTCGTGTTGTCGTGTCATATTCGTGTCGTGTCGAGGCATATGTATAACGAGCAATTACCAAACCCAAACCCGACACGTTTATTATGTAAGAAGAAATAACATGCAATATATAAGGTTACAAATATTTATAATAAACTTTTCAATAAATAACGTTACCAAAATATTATGCTCCAACCTTGAGCAGAATTTCGGTAGCACTTCTGAAACAAGTATTCC
>JXTC01000084.1:918344-933342 GCA_002914845.1 Trema orientale | reverse complement strand
AATTGAATTTTCTTCTGGAAAAGTTTTGCTTGAATGATTTACAATCTACAGACCTTCTTACTTGATCGTTACGTCCTGTATACTTTTATTGTCTACTTTTATATTCATAAGATGTATAATATTATAGTGTTAGCACTTTGGCTTTAGACAATAATTATTCGATCATAGCACCATGTCTAGAATATTATATCATAATGTCTTAAAATAGCTCATTCTCTTTAAGTCGCATAATTGGATATACATAATTGATTTTGTAGTTACTAAGTAAGTTAGATAACTGGGTAAAACCAGGATCCCTAAATTTCAAAAGATTGAGTAGAAGCGGGTATGAGATATCCATGGTCTCCATCATTGGTTCAATAGTTCTAAAGATGTGCTTCACCTCACAATCTTGCTGAGCTCCCGTAGGAAGGTTTTCATCTGGGTATTACTGGTATTGAATCTCTTAGGATAAATTTGTGAGTGGACTTTACGTACTGATCTCCTGAAGGAGACTGTATTGTTTAAGGAAGCTTGTAAATTGAAATGATGGTTACAGACTCAACATAGGATGCTATTAACCTCCCGTAGGAGCTATGTTAGTAATTCTATGGACCAATAAGTAGGGTAATTAGCAAACTGGAATATGAGATATTTGTCTTTCTGTCTAAAGTAAATTGTTAATATTTGACTTGTAGATTCATATGATGATCCATAGGTAACTTATGATCTATGGTAGGTTAAAATACCTTGAATATTTGTGACAATATTAGGGATTCTTACACATGCATTTTATCTTAATAGATTTAATGTTAAGTATTCTAAATTCTTTTATATTCAGATAAACTAGCAAACTTAGTTGAGTACTATGAGGATCATAATTTGCATACTTATCCATAGTTTATCCTTAGTTTCCAAATGATCAATAAAAGCATAACACATAATCTTCTTGTTTGATTATATGTCACTACATTTATGTTTATTATTTTACTCTAAATGTACTACAATATCTTACACGAATTGTCTGCTGATTTTAAATCAGTGACTTTGATTGGTAAATCACAAAAGTTGGTGATTTTGTCAAAGTTCATTCCTGATAATTAATACCCTTGTTGAGGTATTTATTATCTTACTCAAGATAATGGACACCCTTGTTGAGGCATTTATTATCTTACTGCAAAATTAAATCGAAACAAAGATGTTTGTATTCGATTATTTTTCCCTATATGTTTAATTGAGAAGTAAACTTACAAGAATTTAATTGTGAATTGAATTCATTAAATTCGATTATGAATTGGATTTATTATATGACTTTTGTCTAATTAGAAATTTTATCATTTTGCAGTTTATTAAGAGATACTAATTCATAAGATGAACAAGGTTTCTAGAAAGAGGAAAGAGACAAGAGAATATAGTACAAGAAGTAGAATGAGGACATTTATAGAGACATCTCAGCGTTCAAAGAGTTTGAATGATAATCAACATAAGGATACCTCTACTGAATAGAGGTTAGGACCTTCTCCCGTAGTTAGATCGTATGGAAGGCCAAGAAAATCACTCTCAGCTGAGGATATGTGAGATCTCTGACTAGTGGACTCAGGATCTAATGCCAATGTGTGCAACGACAAGAAGTGGTTCATTGAACCAAATCAATTAACTGATGCTGGTCATCATGTACAAGTTGGAGACAATTGAAGAGTTCGAGTTAAAGGCATGGGCGATGCTTATTTGAAGATTAATGATAGCTCCATGATCGTGAAAGATTGCTTCTATGCACCGGAGTTTAGTACAAATATTCTTTCAGTATCGAAGATGTATAGAGAAGGCTATCACTTCAAGTTTGACAAGAAGGTGCATGTCTTCTATAATAATTTATTGTGCTGTGTGGGAGAGATGCAGAATGAGCTTTATATTCTGACTCCGAAGCCACAAAGTATATCATCTTTAATGATGAGCATTACTATACTCTAAGAGATGGTGAAAGACATTAGGAAGGAGCGCAATACCATCGACTTGCAGAAGCGACTCGGACACATGCCATGTTTAGAAATTCCCAGACTTATGGAGCTGGGTCACTTACCTGAAGTAGATATCAGCAACGACATAGACTGCAAAGACTGTAAGAAGCCTGTAAAGTACAAGCGTCATCTTGCTGCTCGTCAAGAGAAAGCTCAGGCATATTTAGAGTGCGTACATGTATATATCTGCGAACTAATGGAGGTAGTTTCCTACAACAAGTATACAATATTCGTCTCTTTTATTGATGAATATTCAGACTTCGGATAAGTGTATCTTTTGAAGAAATATGAAGAAGTCCTAGATGCTTTCCATCAGTTTGATAGAAAGGTGTGGATGCAACACGACACCAAGGTCAAGAAGTTCAAGATTGAAGCTGAAGATAGAGATATCAATTCTCTACGTGACCTGCTGAGGCCGACACTAGCTAATCTTGCTATCCCTTATGAATATGCGACTATCTATGAGCATAGTCATATCGGAGCTGCTGAGAGGTACAATATCAGACTCAAGCATACCATAGAGCTGATGTATAAGGAGTCGCTGCTGTCGAAAAGATACTGGGATTATGCTTTAAGGACAGCTTCGTACATCCTCAACTTTACTTCATCAGATAGAGTTGCTTTGACACCTTTTAGATGTGGATGGGTTATGTAGTGAGCTTAGAGCATCTAAAGATATGGGGTTGCGAAGTATACCCGTGTAAAAAAGTGGGAGATGAGGTTGACAAGAATTCAGAAAAGTATTTTCTGCTTGGCTATCCAAAGGAATAGGGGGGCTATATTCTCTATAGATAATCTACCAATACTACATTCATCAGCAGGAATGGAGACTTTCTGGAGGATGAGAGAGAAGTCCGTCAAGAAAATGATGAAGAGAGAGCTTATGATTTTTATTGCTTTTCTTAGTCATTTAAGTTGTTAGTTGAACACTTAAATTTTGCTTTTATTAATTTTGGTCATTTGGAACAATTTTGGGCTTTTAGTACGTTAGTATGAGTTACTACTTTTTGGACAAATGGGAGATTGATGGGATATTTGCCCTAAAAAGTAGATTTCTAATTTTATCCTTTTAGAATAAATAACTTTCTCTTATGTGCAATTATGATATTTGCTAGATTAAACTATCTTAGTTGAGTAGTTTATTTATCTTAAAAAGATTCCATGACTTTATATGTATATAAAGAAACAAACATGATTAAGTATTAATTATGGGGAGACTTGTTTCTTTATCTAAGTCTAAATGAATTAGTTCACAATCTGTAAATAAAGATGGAATACTTTATTTACTATGGGTTGTAGTGTTTGTCTATCTCAATGGAAATGATGTGTCTCAAAACATTGAAGTATGTGACTTCAAATAGAAACACTAATACAACATAATTAAGTAATGTGTATTGAACTAGACCAGGCAATATAAAGAATTGGAGTGCCATAACTCAATTCTTATATTACCACAAACTAGCTCTTAGCATGTAGATTTTAATCCTTGATGTTTGGCTGGACTTGCTTTTATGGTAGCAATCCTTCGCAGGAGACTATGTCAAGAGTATTAGATTCTATTAACAAGTTCATTTCATTAGAGATGGCTAAGTTTTTGGAGTCACCATTCACGTCTGAAGAAATTAAGGCGACGTTATTCCAAATGAGAGGAACTAAGGCACCGGGCTCGGTGGTTTTCATGCAATTTTCTATCAAAAATACTAGAGGAATGTTAGAGGGAGTATTTGTCGTATTTTCCTTGAGATTCTTAATGAAGGTACATCAATTCATCCGTTCAATTCAACCCATATCGTGCTTTTTCCAAAGCGTTGGCTACAAGATAGTTACAAAGACATTAGTTAACCATTTGACGACCGTCCTTCCTTTTATTGTTTATAGCAACCAGAGTGCGTTTGTACGAAGAAGATTGATAGTGGATAATGCCATCATTGCTTTCGAGTCTCTCTATTCCTTTGGCCAATGTGGTAATAGAGATAAAGGTTTTATGGCACTTAAACTCGATATGAGTAAAGCCTATGATAGGGTCGAGTAGAGCTTCCTTTGTCAAGTCATGATGAAAATAGGTTTTGGAGGAAGATGGATAAGTATTGTAAAGGATTGTATCTCCTCTTCGTCTTTCTCTGTCATTATCATGGGAAGGTTGAAGGAAATATTATTCCTTCCAGAGGGCTTAGGTAGGGCTGTCCTCTTTACCTATATCTATTCTTATTGTGTATGGAGGCATTCTCTTCTTTACTTTTCGACGCTGAGTCGAAAGATGAAATTGTTGGTTTTCGATGTGCCCTTAATAGTCCCCGTTTTAGCCACCTTTTTTTTTTTATGTAGATGACAGCTTAATCTTTGCTAGAGCCTGTGAGTCAGACACTCGAGTTATTAAGCAAATTCTTTGTTGGTATAAAGGGACTTCAGGATAGAAAATTAATTTAGATAAATCTGCAATAACATTGAGTCCCAATACAGCGGATCCGGTGAAAAATTCGATTATTAATATCCTTGGGTTGGGTTCGGTAATAAGCCATGATAAGTATCTCGGCCTTCCAATGGTGGTTGAGAAAAACAAAAGAACTTTTGAGTCTGTTGTGGATCGAGTTCATAAAAGAGTGGAAGGATGGCGGAGAGGTTTTTTTTCGGCAGGAGGTAGAGAAGTTCTTATTAATGCTATGCTTCAACCAATTCCAACTTATGTTATGAGTCTTTTCAAGCTACCTAAAGCTCTTTGTAAGGAAATCAGATATCTTTTTATTTCATTTTGGTAGGGTTCTAGCAATGAGAAGTGGAAGGTTGCTTGGATCAATTGGGAGACTATGTGCAAACTGAAAAAGTTAGGAGGATTGGGTTTTAGAGACCTTGGTCTCTTTAACCAGGCTTTAATTGCTAAGCAAGCTTGGCGGTTGGTAAATGACCATCTTTCTCTGGCTAGTAATATGTTAAAGGGGAAGTATTTCCCTTCTTCATTATTTTTAGAAGCAGGGGATAAAAATGGTAGTTCTTGGTTGGGGAAAAGTATTCTTTGGGGTCGAGATTTGCTTGTGAAAGGACTTCAGTGGAGAATTGGTAATGGAGCTTCGGTTCGTATTTTTAGTGATCCATGGATCCCAAGACCAAAGCTGTTTAGGCCCATCTCTCAAGCTTTTGATTCTGAATTACGAGTTAAAGATCTTACGCTCTGTCCTGGATCTTGGGACTACTCCCTTCTGTCACGAATATTTTTGCCTATGGATATTGAGGCCATTACAGCCATTCCTCTTAGTTTTGAAGCTGAAGCGGACAGGCGCTTTTTGATTTGTTAAAAGACTAACCTCTATGAAATTAGAGGTGAACTCTGGCATATTAGAAGTTATGGTTATGAATTGATAGAAATACCAAATAGTTAACGACACTATACATTAATGTCACTTTAAGGTCTTTCAAGATTCATGGAATAATTAAATCTAAGATCTTAGTATTCACTTTGTGAATTGGTTAATAATTTTGTCTAAATGGCCATTGAGAACAAAATTGTCGACAACATTATTCCTTGATAGAAAGGTGGTAACTTAAAGGTAAATAGGTGTTGGAGTGGTATTACGGTAATTTCACCTATCCAATTACGACATTGTATAGGGATTCTATATGTGGTATAGAATATGTTAGATGGATCAGTTAATCAAGGTTAGTTGATTAAATCTCTATAAAAGGCATGACATTTAATCTAGGAGTGCAGTATTGGGCCTTTAGTGGAGTGTCCCCTTTACTAAGAGTTATTATGTATTTATCATACTATTGGAGCTTAGATTATTTGGATCAATTAGGTCCATTGTCTAGCTCAATTAAGCTCATTAATTGGTTGGCGGTATTCGTGAAATTAGTTTAATAAAACTGTGTAAAATAATGATTCTACACAGAAGTTGGTATTTTTATAAATAAGTTACATGAGTTGAACATATTTATAAAAATACATCCAAAGCTCAAATTGGAGAACAAGCCCAATCCTAGTTGGACTAGAGTTAGTAGTTTTTGGCCCTATATATATAAGATATATGAGAGAAAAAACTGCATAGTAACACTAATAGTGCCACACGAGAAACAGAGGGAAAGAGAGAGAGAGGGCTCTGCACCACCTACAGTGAGAAAGAGAGAGAGAAAAAGTTTCTTGTAATCTCACAGTCTCATCTCACGTCCTGGTATTCCATAGGATCAAGAAGGCGTTCTTGATCGTTCTCCAACGTAGGTTTCGACTTAATACCCACTCATCTCTTCAATCCAGAGCAAGAGCATGGACAAGAAGATCTAGGGTTGGAGGTTTGATCACCATCAACAAGGAGATCAAGGAGGAACACGCTACAAGAGGTAAACCCTAATCTCATCTCTAGTGTTTTGTATCTAGATTTGATTTATGTTGTACGTGATCTTGTATATGATGCATGTATGTTCTATGGTTATGAAAGCCATTTTCATGTAAAAATTTTAAAACCTAAATCCGCTATTTTTTCCGCTGCGTTCCTGATGTGATTATGTGTTTTCCATATTTGCATGCATGCATGTTTTGTCCTAAGTGTTAGGTCAATTTTCCATCATTGACCACGTAGTCAAGGACTATTTAACCTGAGGTCAAGAACTACTTGACCTGTAACACGCAGAATGCCAGAATTTGACCTAACACTTAGGAAAAATCACACATGCATTGAAATTATGGAAAAATACATGATCACATCATGAACACAGCGGAAACACTAGCGGATTTAAGTTTTAAAATTTTTCATGAAAATAATTTTCATAACCATAGAATATGCATATATCATATACAAGATCATGTATAACATAAATCAAATCTAGATGCATAAACCCTAGAGATGAGATTTAGAGTTTACCTCTTGTAGCGTGCTCCTCCTTGATCTCCTTGTTGACGGTATTCAAATCTCCAACCCTAAATCTACTTGTCTATATTCTTGCTCTTGTTTGATGAGGCGAGTGGGCACTAAGTTGAATCATTCGTTGGAAAATAATCAAGAATACTTTCTTGATCCTTTGGAACAACTAGATGTGAGATGAGGTTGTGAGGTTACAGGAAACTTTTTCTCTCCTCTCCTCATAGTAGTTGGCATAGAGCACCTCTTTCTCTCCCTCTATTTCATGTGTGACACTCCTAAAGTTACTATACAGTTTTTTCTCTCATATATCATATATATATGAGCCCAAAAACTGCTAATCCTATTCCAATTAAAATTGGACTTGTTCTATAATTTAGGCTATAGGTGTATTTTTATAAATATGTCCAACTCATGTAACTTATTTATAAAAATACTAACTTTTGTATAGAATCATTATTTTACACAATTTCATAAAACTAATTTCATAAGTACTACCAACTAATTAATGAGCTTTGTTGAGCCAGACAAGGGACCTAATGGATCTAAATAATCTAAGCTATAATAGTATGATAAATACGTAATAACTCTTATTATGGTATTTATGTAAATACTATTAGTAAATGGGACACTCCACTAAAGGTCCAATACTGCACTCTTAGATTTAATGTCATGCCTTTTATAGAGATTTAATTAACTAGTCTTGATTAACTAATCCATTTAGCATGTTCTATACCACATGTAAAATTCCTATACAATACTGTAGTTGGATAAGTGAAATTACCGTAATACCCGTCCAACATATATTTACCTTTAAGTTACCGTCTTTCTATCAAGGAATAATGTTGTCGATAATTTTATTCTCAATGGCCATTTAGACAAAATTATCAACTAATTTACAAAGTGAATACTATGATCTTAGATTAAATTATTCTATGAATCTTGAAAGACCCTAAAGTGGCATTAATGTATAGTGTCCTTAACTATTTGGTATTCCCATCAATTCATAAATCATAACCTTTAATATGCTAGAGTTCACCTCTAATTTCACAGAGATTAGTCTTTTAACAATTCAAAAGGCTACAACCCATAAAACTAAGTCTAGTCAAATATCGAGGATTAAGATCTACATGCTAAGAGCTAGATTATGGTAACATTAATAATTGAGTAACGGTATTTAAATTCTTTATATAACCTGGTCCTGTTCAATACACATAATTTATTTATATTGTACTCGTATTTCTATCAGAAGTCAGAAACTTTAAAGATTTAAGACACATCATTCTAGTTGAGATAGACAAACACTACAATCTTTAGTAAATAAAGTATTCCATCTTTATTTACAGATTGTGAACTAGTTAATTTAGACTTAGATGGTCTTCTGTGCTGGGATATTTGCCCTAAAAAGCATATTTCTAATTTTACCCTTTTAGTATAAATAACTTTCTCTTATATGCAATTATGATATTTGCTAAATTAAACTGTCTCAGTTAAATAGTTTATTTATCTGAAAAAGATTCCATTACCACCCATTGCTCCACTTCTCGCTGCCTTCCTCGGGCAATGACGGCTCATAGGTTGACAGTAGTGGTGTTTCTGCCACCACCACTAATTTTAAATTAATTAATTATTTTTGATTAATTAGATAATAATTTAATTTGAATTCAAATTTTGAAATAGGAAACTATTCAAATGAGATTAGGATAGTTATCTATTTTTGAGTTATCCTATTTTAAATTCAATTTACTATAGGATAATATTAAATTTGAATTAATTAAATAAATAAAATATTATCTAGTAATTAATTTGAATTTAAATAGGATATCTACTAATTTTTGAATAGATAATGATAATTCAAATTAATTTAGATATTTAAGGAGATTGGATATGAGTAGATATTATCTTAATGAACTAGTAGTTAATTTTAATTTGAAAAGGATATCTACTAATTTTTGAAATTAGAAAAGATTTATTATAGGGTTGCGAAGTATACCCGCACAAGAAAATGGTAGATGAAGTTGATAAGAATTCAAAAAAATACTTTCTGCCCGGCTGCCCAAAAGAAGAGAAGGGTTACCTTCTTTACAGACAATCTACCAATACTACCTTCATCAGCAGAAGTGGAGACTTTCTGGAGGATGAGAGAGAATTCCATCAAGAAAACGATGAAGAGAGAGCTTATGACCTTCTTTACTTTTCTTAGTTAATTAAGCTGTTAGTTGAACACTTAGTTTGCTTTTATTAATTTCGGTCATTAGGAACATTTTGGACTTTTAGTAAGTTAGTTTGAATAACTGCTTCTTGGATAAGTGGGAGATTAATGGGATATTTGTCCTAAAAAGTAGATTTTCAATTTTATCCTTTAGTGTAAACAACTTTCTCTTATATACAATTATCATATTTGCTAGATTAAACTGTCTCAGTTGAATAGTTTATTTATCTTAAAAATATTCTATGACTTTATTTGTGTATAAAGAAAGAAACATGATTAAGTGTTAATTATGGGGAGACTTGTTTATTTATCTAAGATACATAGTAAAAAACATGAATTTTTCAGCAAACTAATGTCTAGATCTTTTTCAAACATTGCTCATTCATTAACAATGACGAGTAAACATTCGTGAAATAAACATTGCTCACTCGTTCTAGTTTGTTCTTAGTCCTGGGTCAAGTTGTACCTTAGGTCAAGCAATGCTTAATCTGAAGTCAAGAAGTTGTTGACCAGAAGTCAAAATGACCACATGTCAAGAGCTAGCTAATCCTGAGTCAACAACATATTGACTTGTTCTCATTCTAACTTGTACTCTCATTCATTTTGAATATTGAATAAATAAATGATTTTAAATTTTTTTATTTGGAACAAATTAATATTTTTTATCTTTATTGCACGAATAGTCCACTTGTAATTATCATTCAAGCACACAATTATTATGGGTGACTATATGATAATGATGATGTAATGATCAAAATATTTTGAACACATGTCAGGATTAAATTGACCTCCAATATTAGTATCACAATTACCACTGGTTAAGTAGTTAGTATAATATCGACCTAAGGTCAAGAGGATATTGACTTAAGGTCAAGTTTTTCTTGATCATACGTCAAGAGCAATTTAATCTATAACGTGATAATAAGATCTACAAAATATTGAAAAGATCAATATACAAAAATACGATATTTTGAGTACAATAATGTCTGAATCATATTATAGACCTTCTTCAAATATTATTCACTCATTATCAAATACGTAACTTATATTCAAAATTCCAAAATTCCTCAATAATATCCAAAATTTTTCCACTTGAGTTTTTATTATAAAATAATAAAATGGTTATTAAGAAATACAACTATTAAGAGAGAGAGAGAGAGAGAAGGCATAGCCTAAAACTCAAGAAGGAAGAGAGAAAGCATGAATAAGAAGAGAGAGAGAGAGAATAGAAGAAAGAGAGGAAAAAGTGGAAGAAAAATGAGATGTGAGAGAGAGAGAGAGAGAGAGAAATCAAGCTTTTCAAAGCCAAAAAATCTGATTTTAGGAGAGAGAAAGCAAGAATAGGAAGAGAGAGAGAGAGAGAGAACGTGAATAAAAAAGAGAGGAAAAAAATGAGGAAAAATAAAATTAGAGAGAATGAGAGAAAGGAGCATTAAATGCTCCCACCTACCGTTCACTTTTGAACAAGGGCAGATTTAAAATGCCATTCATTTCTCTCTCTACCAAGTCCTCCATAAGTCTAAACTTTGGTCCTAAAATTGTCATTATATCAAGCTAGTACTAAAAAAGACTAAATGGGGTTAAATTAGTCTTATTCATGTCCTTTTCTCTAAAACATGCTTCTCAAGTTTAGTAAGATGAAGCAGCACTGATTTATTATAAATAAGAGGAGCCGAGAAGAGACCATCAACCATTATAGCACGATAATATAGAGCATAGTGACAGAGAGTGTGAACGTAGATTTTGGAGTGAGAGGAAATGCTGCAAGTAATTAACGAAGAATTCTTAGAGCAGTTTTCCTTTCTCTTCAATTTTTTATTTGAATACTGTCTTTATTTATTGTTTTTCTTAGTTTAATTATGAACTAATCTTATTTTTCTACGGCAACAATATAGCCTAACTATAATACTTCGAATTTTTCTTTCAATTAGTCTATGAATTATTTTTCTCAGTTGAGTTTTCAATTCTGTTCTTAATGCTTTTTTTTAACTGGATACTAAATAGATGATTTGTTAATCATAATGAAATCAGAAGAAGATTTATGTGTCTAGTTCGTCGGGTTGAAAACCATAAATTATATGTAAAATAGAAATATATTTACATGACTTGTGTAGTTGCTATATGAGTTTCCATATATCTTAATAAATTCTTAATTAGTTTGATTCACATAAGAATATTGGTAATTAAGGATATTTTTGCTTGAACTTGGGAGTCGATAGTGAATAAATGAGGGAATCTCAACAATCAACTAAGGGAATAATTTTAGACTAATGGGATAGACAATTTAGGGTGGATTAGTTACGGTAAAATCAGAAATCCTAGGTCGTTTTAATTGATTTAAAGCTTGCTTAAATTTTCGTGTTTACGCTCTCTTTACTTTAATTTTCATTTTTGTTATTTATTTTTTATTTTGTTAGTCCCTTAATTCAAATAAAATTAAGGTTAGTAAAATTTCGGTACTTAGTAAATTAATAGTCCTCATGGGAACGATACAAGATACTCATTATTATATTACTTGTTTGATACGTCTACTTGCATTCATATTTTATACAACAAAGACATTAGTATCTCTTACATGAACCTAAACTAAAATCAATGTCTAGACTTTAAACCAAATCTAGAAGAGTATATATGAACCAAAATTTCCGAATGTGTTTAATATTTAAAGTCTAATTCATTGTAAGTAATTATCCAAGAAAATTAAGCATATAATGTAAGCTATGTACTAAAACCCAACATGCATGTATCTATATATATATAATATATGTTTGGAAATCGGAATTTTATACCTTTCAAAGATGAGCCTTAGATTTGATTCTTATGTACCGATGATTCTTCTCGAAGAAATCTTGACAAAAAGTGTATAATTTGAGCTATTTTGTATAGATGTTTATTGATATTTCAGAATGTGATTTAGAATTATAGTTTTGATTGAATATTTTCTTAGTATATATAATTTATTTGCTTGATTTTTTCGCGAGCTGGAGAGAGGATTTCCTAGACAGATTTTGCTGGAGAGATGATTTTCATATAGAATGAAAAACAAAGAGAAAATTTTGTGGAATCATGATCGAGAAAGAGAGGGAAAATGGCGAGAAAAATGATGTAGACAAGCGAGAAAGAGAGGAAAAATGGCGAAGGAATGGCTTATGACTTCTGAACTACTTGAGTATAGCAGGTATAAATTTTCAAGAGAAATTAAGCCTTTTACGGTATTTTTTTTTAAAAACAAATTGAAAAATACAATGGCCTATGATATTTATTGGCCTCGTACGGTTTTTATTAAAAAAATATCATTTTCTAAATATTATTTAGAAAAATACTATTTTTTAAAATAGTAACTGGTAAACTAGTTTCCAGAAACTTGTAACCAATAACCAAAGGCATTTATGACTGGTAACTAGTAATCGGTAACCAATTTTTCGAATCTGGTAATTAGTAACTATTTTAAAAATAGCATTTTTCTAAAACCTTTTTAAAAAGTGATATTTTTCTAATAAAAACCTTACGAAAATTGGAAAAAAAAACCTGACTTCCGTATTTTTGTAATTCTTTTGGATTTTATTGGTAAAAGTATTAGAAGTCCAATTTTCAACGGATTGAAGGGATGAATATTTTGCTATAACTTTTTGGGTTTAGAAATTTACTATATTTTGGACCAAAAGATGCCTACTTTGCTATTCAATCCTTTAAAATATGATAACATAAATCAGAAAAAAAGAAGAAAGAAGAATATTTGAATGTTTGAAGACTTCTATAGTTTGATTACTCAAAAGTTAAGTATTCATTGGTCTATTGGGTTGCGGGTTAGCTATTTTTGTAGATACCAATCTGTGATTCTAAAAGGCAAAGCGTCTTTTTAGTAGTTTTAATATATATATGGATCTAATGAGATTTTGACAGAAAAATACAAATAGAATACTTTATTTGATGTAATAAATTAAAAGTATGGAGATTTTGCAAGAAGGCTAAATGTCATGATTTACTTTTTTTCTTTTTAATATCATCCTGTATTTATAAAGTAAATTTATTGTGACTATTTAGAATGATATTTTCTAGAATTAACAATAATAATAATAATAATAGAACCACTATTCGTTATATATCATTACTAATAATAATTGTTATTATGCTGGTTAGTTAAAATAACGATCATAATGACGTTATAAATTTTAAAAGGAATAATGTTGAATCCATAGAGCTTGTGGGATCTGCGGAAAAATATATTGAGCCGAGAGGTTTCGGTATGAGACCAATCGAAATGGTTGAAAATGAAAAGCCGAACATGTTTATAATAAGTGAGAATTACCAATCACCAATAACCATAATGCTTGTTTCGGTGATATTTATTAAACAAATATTACGATACTAAATGTTGATGTCAAAAAAATTTTGACATATGAGATATTATGTTACAAAATGCAATAATCAAATTTCTAAAAGTTACTAAATTATTTAACTTAACAAAAACAATATGCTTAAATTGTTGAAAAAACTTTTTGGCATTTCAAAATGCCTCTAAACCATTCTACAGGCATTTGAAAATGCGACTAAATTATTTAGTTCAAAAGAAATTGTAATATTGTCATCGTATATAGTTTCAAAAGCAAACACAACGGTTTAAGATTCGAATCCCTCCGACCCATCATCATCAATAATATTATTCACTAATTGAATAATGACAACTCAATTACTATATGTATTAGAATTAATTTGATAAACTAGTTAGGATACATAGCATTATCCATCAGCCTAAACATTATCTATTAAAATTTCGAATGGAATGGTGATGTGGAAAGTTACTAAGTTGTAAATGACACATATAATTCGTTGTTCAGGGTCGGAGTTGTGCTCTGGATTAATTAGTATGACCTGTACTTAATTAAAACGAAGTGGAAAATGAATGGGTTAGATCATTAGAATGCACAGCAGAAAGGGTCATCACAACATTTCCACATGTCGAAATAGGATAGGCGGTTGAAATAAGAACAACTCTCTCCTACATATCTCGACAAGATTGGCAGTTGCAAGGATGACTCACTTAGTGTGCATGAGAATAAGCAGAAATAAAATAATATTAAAAGTTGACGGATGCGAATGAACCGATCATATTGTCAACTGAGAACTAGAAGTAATATAATAATGCAATAAATAAATAGATAAGGAATTAAATATTACTAGCTGACTGAGGTGAATATACTGACCATGACGTCAACTAGAAATTAGCAGAAGAAATAAAGTGCAGAAAAATAAATAGTTAGAAACTGACGAAGGCGATACTGTCCATATGCTAGTTTTGGTTAATTAGAGGGGTTAGAATTACGAGGCAGTTTGTCCAGCCATATTACCGAAAATAATAATAAATAACTGAAATTAAAGTGCAGAGATTTAAATAAAGCGGTGTGACTGATTGACTAATATTTGTTGAAGTACTTCTATGCAGTGTAAAGGCTCAGTACCCTCAAAAAGAGAGCTTGGTGTGTGAGAAGAACAAAGAATACATTCGTGAATAGTAATACTATATGCACATGCATTAAAATCATATTTGTTGATAAGTTGGTCAAATAGTAGTTTTTCGGTAAAAATGTATTTTTCACGCTTTTCGGAGTTAAATTCACTGTGCGTTTAACACGGCAAATAATTTTAATTAAATATTTAGGACTCATTTATAGCATTCTATTTGTCGGCCCCAGGTAAGCACGAGGTGGCAGTCATTATACTGAACTATGTTTAATTACACTAAGCTAGCTTAGATTCAACTTAATCGCGTAATGTCATCTTTGTGTATTCTAATAATTAGGCATTGATACTTTATTTACATTATTAATTAGAGTCTAATGGACTTAGTTTTATGTTTAATGATTGGTTATGGGACTAGGTTACACTAGATTACAATAAGATTGGCCATATGGGATTATAGGTCAAAGTATGACTAGTTTTCA
>JXTC01000084.1:870755-904915 GCA_002914845.1 Trema orientale | reverse complement strand
ATTCATCATTCCGTAAGGTAACATGGGGAACTTTCTCTAATGGACAAATATAAGACAAGTAACTTAGTTTAATTTTGTGTTATTATGGTCTACATTATAAGTCTCTCATAATTTCATCGCCAACTCAGAAAACTTAATAGTAGATTTGTTAAAACTAAGAATGATAGTTTATGGATTCTTTAGGAACTATTCGAAGACTCTTCATTCTCCTTCACGCCCTATTGTATTAAACATTTGTTATTGTACGAGTCAATTATGTAACGAAAATTTATTATTACTATTGATAAATATTGGTAGTCACAAAATAGGCCTATCAAAATTTTTTAAAAGGTATTAAATATTAGTAAATAAAGTAGCTCGATTGGACCAATCGAGCGCTCGATTGGATCCGTTCGAGTTTTGTGTCTGTGGATACATAACTCAAATGGGTCCAGTCGAGCTCGAATGGAACCAGTCGAGTTATATGACTAGCTTTGGAATGAATCCAATCGAGCTCGATTGAAGTCCTAATCGAGTTAAATACACTTTTATAAAGCACTCGAACGGATCCATTCGGGCTCGACTGGAAACCAATCGAGCGATACTGTTCATCTTCTTCCTAGGCTCGTACTCCATGCGGAAAACTAAAATGTAAGCTCAAATCCACATTGTTATTATTACCTCAAATCTTAGGAAGGGTAGGAAACTCATATCAAGATGCTAAGAGAAGAGAAGAACAATGCAAGAGAGATTGCTTTTTTTGTTCTTTTTTTTTTTTTTCTGGGTAAACTGCTCGTATGGTGCTCAATTGCATTTTCTCTTCACGCTGGGATTCTTTTTTGTTTTTTGTTTTTTTATTTTATATTTTAATATTTTATTTCTTTTATCTTTTACATTAATTAATTAAGGGTATAGTAGGAAATTTATAAGCTTCATTACTGTGGGGATTATGCAACTAAAAAACGTTTTTAAAAGGTTATGGACCAAATAAAAAAGTCATTTAAAGTTATAAAACTGAATGGCTCCTTCAATATTCAATAACATATAGAAGATCAATGAAAATCAAATTTTCAAAAGGCTGAACAGATTAAATATACTTTTAAGCCACTTCTAAAGGATGATTTTCAAAATTACGTACTGTTCTCGATCTCATCGAAGGAGGCACAAAGAGAGATCACGATGAAGAGAAAGTATCTTCATTGGTGCGCTCAACTGTGTGCTCGAGGAGCTAAGCGGTTTTTTTTTTTTTTTTTTTTTTTCAGAAGAAAAAGAATATTTTCTTCCTAATAGAATGTGGAACTTTTTAATATATATGTTTTTAGTGT
Organism: Trema orientale; assembly: GCA_002914845.1. Classification (NCBI taxonomy): domain Eukaryota; kingdom Viridiplantae; phylum Streptophyta; class Magnoliopsida; order Rosales; family Cannabaceae; genus Trema; species Trema orientale. The sequence continues at coordinate 903,611 of JXTC01000084.1, read as the reverse complement.
TTACTTAGTGAAAATTCATACTTTGCTCATCACGCACAAATCACATGCGTAGTTGGAAAAAAAAAAACATTTGTATACGATTGGTAGTACTTTATATAAGAGTTCATGGATCAAAGGTGGTGCAAAATACAGTTAAGGGATCATCTGTGGAGAGAACAAAGTTCAGGGATCATGATGCTAATTTAATATGATTTATTTTTCTTATTTTTTCTTTTTATCGAACAACTAAATTAATGACTAATTCTACCAATAAGATAAATACGTCTAAAAATAATAACAAAAGTCAGCAATTTAACACTTCCTTAAGGGGAAAAAAAAGGGGGATTATTATAAAAATACAGGCCCAGAGTTCAAAAGAATGAAAAATCCCATATGTGCTATTTTTTTTTTTCCTTTTTTCCTGAAAACCCCTTTTTTTAAACTATCAGGTAGGAATAGCTCCAGTTGCTTTGCTTTTTTGGGAAAAAACTATTTGCCTTACCGAGTTATATGACCTACCTTTGTTTCTTTTTTTGTCAAATGTTTTGCAGAATTTTTTGTTCTATAAATTATAATTGTACACCTGTGGAACCGACAGAAATTGCTTGTAAATTGTAATTAAGTATACATGAATCATATTTTAGATGAACTATTCTGAGGATAATTGTACACGTATTTTATTTACTTTTTGTGGGTCCCACGTAGGTGAGCTGTTCTCAAAGTAATTGTACACGTGTGCGATTAATAGAGATTGCTTGTATACATTATATATATATATATATATATATATATATATATATATATATATATATATTTTTTTTTTACTAAGCTTGTGAATTATAGTTAAGTATAGGACTAGTTTGGTAGAGATGTAGATTTTAAGGAAAATACTTTTAGCTGAAAAATTGGCTGCAGGGTAAAGTAGCAGAGTGTTTGGTAAACTGTAATTTTAAAGTACTGTGACTTAAAAAAGCTGAATTAAAATATTTAGTAAACTGTATAACTGAATTGTTCTGCAGATATAAAATGACTAAAACAAATATCATTATAGAATTATGCATATTTATAGAAAGAACTTATTAATATTTTTTACAATTATGTATATTTTTACATACTTAAGATATTAGTACTTTTTTTAAAAAAAAAAAAATTGATATGAACATTAGTTACTCAATTAAATTTATTTTATTTTATTTTATTTTCATCTGAATTTAAAATTTCAATAAAGAATCAATTTGATTACTTCAAATAATTAATATGAAGAGTATTTTAGTCAATTATGATCTAAATATATTAATACCTTTTAAAAAAAATCGATATGAAAATAAATTCAATTAAATATGTGGTATTTTTACTTTTAAGTTAGGGTATTTTAGCCATTATGATTTATTCATTAAAAGATAATATAGATTGCTGCATAATCTAAAAGTCAAAGCTAAGTCAGCTTTGACTTTTGGCTGTAGTTTTATCAAAATTTTTTGAATAATCTGATTTTCAGATTTAGACGAAACATCTTTTTACTTATAAATTATTCGAAAAATACTTTTAACTTGTACTTTTAGCTTGTTAAGAAACTAAATCAAACTGATCCTATAAATGAGTCGTACTTAGGTGAACTGTTCTGAGAATAATTGTATACTTATTTTATTTACTTTTTTTTTTTTGTGGGTCCCATGTAGGTGAGCTATTCTGAAGGTAATTTTACGTATTTTATTTTAATTTTTATATCATTTTATATATATATATATTGAAATAGTATATCGTGTTTTATATACAACTCAATGAAAAGATTGTCTTGTATAAACTTTTCTGATTTATTACTGGTAAAAAATCGCTTTCTTTTTTTATTTTAAAAGAAATATAAATATTCTCTTCTAGATACTTCTACCCACTTAACTTTTTATTTATTAACTCTGCTTCCTCCAATATTAATCTGTCTCCTCTTGTTTCTTCTGCATTTATATTTGTGTTTGCAAAATTGCTTGGCATGGCTTCGGTTGGTATATGTAGTTTTGAAGGTTAGTTTTTGTTTTTTTTTTTTCTTAGGGGAAAGCGTGTTGTACTGTTAGTCCAAGTGGTCCCTGATTACCACGCCAATACCAGCACGATCTCCATTCTTTGGTACATCGGCATCAACATTAAGTTTCAAGCATCCAAACGATGGTGGCTTCCAATGAGAGGTGATCGATAGCCTTTTTTCGCGGCAGGGAATCCGAACCATGAAGCTTCTTGTATTCAAAAAACCAAATACCTGCATCTTCCAGAAGGACAAGAGGAGGTTTGGAGTTTTCTCCCATTGACCATTCGGTTTCGGTTTGGAGTTTTCTCCCATAGACCATTAGGTTTCGGTTATTCCAAATCATCCAACAGATTACGCACCTAAAGCACAAAGTCATGACCACAGAAACTTCGAAGCTGGTCCCAGAAAATACTCTCCATCCAATAGCACTTTGAGAATTCGCAAAGGATGAGAGCGTGAAGCGTTGTTTCCGGACTTGATTGGCAGCAGGGACATATCTCCAAACAGTTTTTTTTTTTTTTTTTTTTTGATAATTGAGACTACAATACAAAGAGAGGAAAAAAAACAAACAGCTAGACACCTCAATAGGGGCTTGATAAAGAGCATCTATTCATAAGATTGAGGGATATGTTAGAAGGAAAATTTATCCAATGGTCAGTAGTCAGATAGCCATTTCTCCTTGCCCATTGAGCCACAGAATGAGCCATCACATTGAACTTCCGGGGCACCCAAGAAAAGAAACATGAAGAAAATGATTTGGCAATAAGAAGAGAGTCTTCAATAATTGGCAAAATACTCCAATGAGGTTCCTTCTTCATTTGCAGTGCAGAAATAACGTGAAGGCAATCCCCTTCACAAATAATCTTCGTCCGTCTATTAATACGTGCCAACTCAAGCGCACACCGAATTGCAAAAGCCTCTCCGGTAGTTGGAGACTGTATATTAAATTTTTTGCACCATATTCCCAAAATAGTAGCCTCAGAATTCCTAGCAACTACAGCAACAACCCCATAACTTCCACACATGGCTACATCACAATTCATTTTTATTGTTCTTTCTGGAGGAGGGACCCATTCTTGTTGGTAGACAGAAGTGGGTACATTGCCAATAGAAGTTCTCTGTTGCTCCAATTGAGAAAGATGTTCCTGAAACTCAGCATACAAATAAGACACATTTTGAATAACAATATTCGGATTGGGAGAAACCCCCTTGAATAAAAGTTCATTGCGAGCCTTCCATATATGTTCAAGAATAAAGGCAGCAAGGCAGGTTACTTGACGACTTTGAAGACCCACCTGCTAAAAGTGAGCGAGGTGGGTCAATGAAAAGGCTGATTAGTTGCATTGGATTTGAGATAGAAACCTCAGAGAAATTAAACTGCCACCATCCGCCAAACCAACAAGCTCTAGCAAAAGGACAGCTAAGAAACAAATGGACTTCATCCTCTAGATTTGAATTGCACATTGGGCAAAAAAGGTGTGGGATGGAAAATCTTTTATTCAAGTTGGTTCTAACTGACAATTGGCCTTTGGCCACACGCCACAAGAGGAATTTCTGGCGTTCCATGATGGTAGAGCTCCGGAGACGATTCCAAAACTTTTTATTTTCATCCTCAATATATCCAAAGCGAGCTTCATTTAAGGTCCAGTAAGCAGATTTACAAGAAAAACTACCTCCAGGATTCTTAATCCAAACCAACTTATCACTCAGCATACGGGAGGGGCAATAAATAGAGAGAATTTTATCTACAGTTCTTTCATCAAAAAGTGATCTAAGAAATGCAACATTCCAATTTCCAGTATTTGGATCCTTTAGCATATTCACAGTGAGATTTTCATCTAATAACACACCTGTTTTAGGGGTAGGAGTATGGTTCAAAATATCGAGAATCCATGGGTCAAACCACACTTTCACTGAATCTCCCCTCCCAACAATAAAGCAAGCACCCTTCATTAAAATCTGTCTGCATTGTAGTAGACTCTTAAAACCCCAAGAGGCATCTCTAACAGAATCAATACTCATAAACTTCTTTGATCGACAATACTTTGAAGTGAGCACTTTCACCCATAATATATCTTTCTGGATCGTTAAGTCCCAAGCAAGTGATGAAAGTAAAGAAAGATTTATGTCTTTAAATTTTCGAAAGCCTAAGCCTCCACATTGTTTAGGCTTACAAATTTCATCCCAAGCACCCAAAGCTAGAAATCGACTTTTATTCATATTACCAGGCCACCAAAATCTCCTCACTAGTCCATCAAGTTCCTCACAAAAATGGTTGGGGAGTTTAAAAGTTGACATGGAATAAGAGGGGATTGCTTGTACCACTGACCTAATAAGAGTTGCCTTGCCTGCTTTTGAAAGAAGTTGAACTTGCCAACCTTCTAGCCGATCCAGTACCCTCTTCTTTAGAAATTCAAAATCTTTAGTCCTGTTCCGGGTCAAAAATAAAGGGTTTCCTAGATATGAGACACCCTGGGCCAAATTCCCACAATTTAACTCCCATTTACAAAGTTGCTTCAATGTAGGATTGGTATTTTTTGAGAAAACAAAACCAGATTTTTGTCTGTTCATTCGCAGGCCAGACCAATCTTCAAATTGATCAAGACATTCCTTAAGAACACTTACTTCTAGAGGGTTTGCCCTGCAAAACAAAAAAATGTCATCTGCAAACATCAAATGAGATATCGGAGGTGCACCTCTTGCAACTTTGATTCCATGAATAGATCCATCAGATTCTGCTTTTCCTATTAGGCGTGTCAACACCTCCATACCCATGATGAAGAGATAAGGGGAAATAGGATCACCTTGTCTTAAGCCTCGTTCTGGAGTAAATTTTCCATACGGACTGCCATTCAGTAAAATGGTAAACGTCACCGTAGTTATACATTGTTGTATGAGAGTAATAAAATTTTCTGAAAATCCAAAAGCCTCCAAAACTTTAAACAAAAAGCACCATTCCATAGAATCATACGCTTTGTGCATATCTATCTTCAGCCCCAGTAATGCTCCTTTTCCTTTTTTGCGATTGAGCATATGGATTATCTCTTGAGCTATAACAACATTCTCAGATATTCGACGACCTGGAACAAAAGCAGATTGATATGGAGATATAAGCTTATGTAGGAGTGGCCTCAATCTATTAGCAATGATTTTTGAAATGATTTTGTAGACCACATTACAAAGACTAATTGGTCTGAACTTATCAAACGAGGCAGCACCTGTGATTTTAGGAACAAGGACAATGTTTGTAAAATTTATAGCTTTAAGCATCTGCCTATGTTGAAAAAAGCTTTGCACAAAACTTATGATCTGAGGGCTAACAATACTCCAATAGCTCTTGAAGAAAACTCCAGGCATACCATCAGAACCTGGGGCCTTGAGTGGATTCATCCTCCAAGGAGTATCTTTGATCTCTGACTCAGTTGGAATATCACATAATCTTTCATTTTCCTCAAATGAGATCACAGGATCAATAAGTTTCTTTAGACCCTCTCCAATTACTGGGTTCGATGAGGCAAAAAGGTTACAGAAGTTAGTAACAAAATAATCACCTATATCTCTTCTCTTGTTAACCCATTCTCCATTATCTCTTTTTATTACAGCAATGTAATTCCTCTTCCTGCGAACAAGAGTAGAAGTGAAGAAAAATTTTGAACATTTATCCCCCTCTTTAAGCCAAATTTCTCTTGATTTTTGCCTCCAAATACTTTCCAACCTTACCCATCTTTCTTCTATTTGCTTCTCTAAATTAGATTCTGTAATAATGGCCAATCTGGAAGATGAAGAATGTTGAATTCTTGACAATTCAGCTATAAGTTGTTTAACTTCTTCTCCAAACATTGAATGCCATGCTTTGCTAGGTTTCTCATTGAAGGAATTATATCATATGGAAGGCGCTTCGAGGTTCACCCAATAAAAAGGCTTATGATTTTCCAAACATTTACGAGAGAGGCCCCTGCTTTTTTCACCGGATTCGACATTCCGAATGAATCTTAAAACCCTTAACACAGCTTCTTGAACAAGAAATGACAAGGGATACAAAGAGAGAGAAAAAAAAAACCACAGAAACCAGAAACCATGTTATCATTAATTTAACATATACTCTAACCTAATCACGCACATCAATTACAGGACTAGTATAACAAACATTAGCAAGATCAAACACTATGCAATTACAAAATGTTGCATCATTTACTGAACCCTAAGCAACAATCAAGAATAACAACTAGTAGGTAATAGAAGGACGACTCTAAAGCAGCGACAAATTGTCACTACTCTAGCTAAAATGTAAAGTAGTGATAACTTAGATAGTCGCTGCTTTAGAGTATATTTACTTTTGAGAAATGAAAATAACAAAAGCAGCAGCAATTGTCGCCGCTTTAGATGATGACGCTAAAAATTCTCTCCAAAAATATCTAAAACGGCGATGTTTGTCATCGCTTTAGAAGAGGTGCGCCAACTAGCGCCAGATTGGAAATGGTGTAAAAATATCTTCTCTAAAGCGACGATAATAGTCGTTGTCGCTTTAGATTAATCTATTATTAATAAATTAAAACAAATATAATTATTGTAAAACATGTAAAAGTAAAAATAAAAATCGGGTTTAAAGTGGCGACAATTGTTACTGCTTTAGATATTTTACGAAAATTTAGGCGGTCAAACTGACCACCATAAATTTTTTGGCTTTAAATGAAAACGTGTGTTTCATTTAAAGCGGCGACTTCGCCGCTCTAGATGATCGGTTTTTGTACCAGAAATCGATCTTTTTCTTCCTCATTTTTTCATCTCTCTCTCTCACTCTCTCACTCTCCCCGGAAATCGATTTTCTCTTGCATTGGTAAGTTTTTTTTTTTTTTTTTGCTATTTCTCTCTCTTTCTATCTCTTTTCCTTTGTTATTTTTTTTTTTTTTTTGGGATTTTTTTAAGAGCGCCGCCACCTCTACCCCGCCACCACTGTGAGCCACCTCTCCCTTAAAGATTAATAGGTCAGTTTTTGATTAATTTTTGGTTTTGTTTTTATTTAAATAATTAAATATATATGTTGTAATATTAGGTATTTCGATATTATGATTATGTGTTGATCTTTTAGTTTTGTTTTAGCGTTAATTAAAATAAATATTGTAATATTAGAAAAAATCAGATATTAATGTAGTTTTTTTTTTGTTTTGGTTTTATTTTGATATTATATTATTAGGAATATGAATATTTATTGGGTTTTTTGATATTAGATATGAATTTTTAATGGATTATTAGATATTGATTATTAGATTATATTATTATTGGATATTGGATTACTTGATATTAGATTATTGATTATTGGATTATATTATTAGTTTTATTTTATATTGGATTTGATGAGTTATTGGTAGATTATATTATTAGTTTTATTAGATATTGGATATTGGTGAATGTTTATGTTTTGAGAATGTAGATTGAATATGAAGAATTGTTTAGTTGGACATTTTTTTGTGTTAAATTTTGTTTTTCGTTAATATTTTATATTTTAGTTTATGAGTTAGAAACTTTTTAGGTTAGAATTTTATTTTATTAGAAGTTATAAATAAAATGAATAATAATGAATTAATTTGTTAATTGAATAAAATATTTAATTCAATAAGATATTTTTAAAAGATTATTTTGAAGTAACTTTAAGTAGTTAATTTTGATTAATAAATCAATATTTAATTAATAATTTGTAGAGTAAAATGTTTAGAAATGTTTTGTAATTAAGTAGTTAAAACTAAATTAAAATATTAAGAAAAAAGAACAAAAAATAAAAACAAAATTAATGTGAATAAATAAAATAAGATGATAGTAAATAGATAAAATAATAGGATAGTAATACTCATATAATTAATAAAATATCTGAAATACTCCTACAATTATAATTATACACAAAGTACCCATACGACTAATGAATTACATAAAGTAGATTATTTTCAAAAAATAACCACAAAAAATATTTAATTCACAAAATACCCAAAATACCCTTATAGTAACTAAAATATTCCTATAATTAATAAAATTTCTAAAATACCCCTATAAATAATTTTTTCCAAAATGTATATTATTTTAAAAAAATTCTCAAAAGTACCCATTTAATTCACAAAATACTCAAAATACTCCTAGAATAATAAAACACTAAAAAAACTCCTATAGTAAGTAAAATACTCATAAAATACTCAAAAATACCCATTTAATTCTCAAAGTACCCAAAATTACCCTAGATTAACAAAATACCCAAAATATCGTTATAGTAACTAAAATACTTATACAATTAGAAAAATATCCAAAAATATTCATTTAAATCACAAAATACCAAAAATGCTCCTGGAGTAATAAAATTCCAAAAATACCCTAATAGTAAGTAAAATACTCATAGAATACCCAAAAATACTCATTTAATTCACAGAATACCCAAAATATCCCTAGAATAATAAAATATCTAAAATACTCTTATAATAACTAAGATACTCGTAAATTTAAAAAGTAACCAAAAATATCCATTTAATTCAAAAATTATCCAAAATGCCCTTAGGATAATAAAATACCCAAAATACCCTTATAGTAACTAAAATACTCATAAAATTTGAAAGTACCCAAAAATACCCATTTAATTCACAAAGTATCCAAAATGTCCCTAGAATAATAAAATACCCGAAATACCCTTATAATAACTAAAATACTCATGAAATTAAAAATAATAATAAAATAACCATTTAATTCACAAAATACCTAAAATGCCTCTAAAATAATAAAATACCCAAAATACCCTTATAATAACTAAAATACTCATAAAATTAAAAAGTACCCAAAAATACCCATTTAATTCATAAAATACCCAAATGCTCCTAGAATAATAAAATACCCAAAATACCCTTATAGTAACTAAAATACTCATAAAATTAAAAAGTACCCAAAAATACCCATTTAATTCACAAAATACCCAAAATGCCCCTAGAATAATAAAATACCCAAAATACCCTTATAATAACTAAAATACTCATAAAATTAAAAAGTACCCAAAAATACTCATTTGATTCACAAAATATCCAAAATGCCCCTAGAATAATAAACTACCTAAAATACCCTTATAATAACTAAAATACTCATGAAATTTTAAAAAATAAAATACACATTTATTTCACAAAATACCCCTAGAATAATAAAATACCCCAAATACCCAAAATACTCATACGTGTACTCTTAAAAAATCCGAAATACCCTATTAAATCTTGAACAGTAGAATGTTCACGACATGTAAATTGATTTGGAATGTTCTTGATCATAACAATTAGAGTTATACAATTGCGATGATCAAGACTATTCCAAATGAGTTGACATGTCATGAGAAAGATTGTAGTCACAGTCATAATATGTACATTTGTACATAGTGACTTTAATACATGTATACATTATTTTAGTCACAAAAGAAATTACCTTAGCCCCGTTCAGGAGTTGATGAGAGATTATGCATCTCAATATCAATTTTTGAATTATCCCGTTTGGACAGTTTGGGATTACACATTACGTATTGTCGTTCACTTATAAATATTGTTCTTTGGTCGACTTCTGATGGTATCTCCCTGTGTTCTCCGGGTATGTACATATATGTACCACACTTAGGGGAACTGTGGAGAGATGCTGCCGGAATTTTGATGTGAATGGAACAATATTTGAGTGAATGGTGTATCATATAACACGTAATCCTGAATGGAATAGGGCCTTATCCTTTAGAAATAGAGTGATAAAGTGGATTTAGGACACGTTTTGCATGATCATCCATTACTGTTCTATTTGAACACCAAGTTGTTGTGAATAATAACAGTGAGGATGCCTGTAGATAAGAGTTGGATACATTCGAAAGATTATTGGTGTGATGCACATTGGAATTGTGTAATTACATTTGCTGAAAAGGCTAAACAATATGTCAGAATGTGATGCATCAGACTGTTAAAATGCTAGAAGCACATTTAATAGACAATGAGTTTGATTTATTGTACACTAACTGGATCTTTCATGGAGAAGTTGTTGAGATTCATCTTCCTCATAATAATGTTCACGTAGAAAATGTTCATCTGACAGATGAGATGGTGGGCATATTGCAAGATTTTATTGGGCCAAAAAATACAGATGGTAGTGAAAATAAATACGATATGGGAGATGATATGGCAATGAGACCATCTGTATCTGGCTAACAATATGATGAGTTATTCTCCGAAGTGAAAGCTGAGTTGTATCTGGGATACATCAGTTACTCATCTTTGAACTTTTTGGTCAAACTTACACATTTGAAAGTAATGCATCAGTGGACTAATAAGTCGTTTGATAATTTATTGAAATTATTGAAGGATGCATTTCCAACTGATAATGAGATTCCAGAATCACATTATGATACAAAGAAGTGGACGTCTAAGTTAGGCTTGGGATACGAGTCCATTCATATATACCAATATGACTGTGCGTTATTTTGGAAGGAGAATGGTGATATGGAGAATTGTCCTGTTAATGGTACAAGTCAATGGGTAGACAAAAGTACGAAGGGAAAGAAGGTACCTCACAAAGTATTATGGTATTTTCTATTAACACCACGATTGAAGCGTCTCTATGGGTCCAGATACATTGCAAAAGAAATGAAGTAGTATTTTAAGGGGTCGTTCGAACGAGGAAGGGGTGTTGAGACTGTTGGAATAATGTCCTATAAAGCAGTTTATTATTTTGATATTATAAATAATATTTATTGGATTATTATTATCTATTTATTATTAATAAATTTCATGTTATGAATTTTTATTTCATTTATGTCCTTATGATATACATGTGATGTGTATATTTTTCTTATGCAAACATCTAAAGATTCCGAGACATATAATGAGTAATAAAGAATTATTCATATGATAAATTCATATGTGGGAGATATTATATTCTTTATTTCATCATGTCTAAATTAAATTATTCGCATTCTGCATATTGAAGATGGAATACTTTACTATGCCATAGAATGTAGTGTTGTCTATTTTCATAATGAAGTCTCCAATTATCGAAGTGAGTCTTCGAATAGAAACACTAGTGTGTTATAAGAAAGTTATAACAGTATCGAACAGGACCAAGTGAATTAGAATTTAAGATTAAGTGCCGTAACTTAAATTTCTAATTTCACTAATCTAGCACTATTATAAAAAACCTTAATCCTAGTGATTAATAAACTTACTTTCATGTGTTTTGTCTTTTTGAGTTACTAAAGGACTAGTTCCAATTTATGGTTCGAACTCTGGTATCTTGGAAGACAAGGTGTATGAAATGTCTAGAACGTTTTTTATGATGGACGCCTTGCATATAATGACACTTTGAGTTTTTCAAGTACTTGGATTATGTAAACCAGGGCCCTGGTATTCATTATGTGAATTTGACTGTGTTGATATAAGTAGATACAAACACCGTAGTCAACTATTATCCATTAGATGAAAAATAGCAACTCAAAGGTAAATATGTATTAGAGGGGTAATACGGTAATTTCACCCTCCTAGTACGGCATTGCACTGGGGGTATGTCTACACCCATAGTATATGCTAAATGGATCAAGCTAATTAATTGTTAATAAGCTTCACAGAAAATAAATGATATTTAGTTCAAAAGTTCAATATTGGGTCTATAGTGGTGTGCCCCAATATTAATGGACAAGGCTCAATCATAATTATGAGTTAATTATGATAGTGGATATATAGTCCATTAGAGCTTGGGCTTTATGGATCCATCTGGTCCCCTGTCTAGCTCAAATTAAAACCCAATAGTTATTTGATAATCAGTTGAGCCCAACAAGCCCAATAAGCCCATTAGGGTTTACTAATCTCTCTATAGTTAAGAGAAAAGTTCTCTAACTGCACAGAACATTAACTACACGTGAAACACCCCCTTGAGAAGAGAGTGTCACATGCATAGTAGAGAGAAAGAGAGAGCAGAAATCGGCCTGCACTAGGGTTCACCATTTTTCGTGTTTTTCGGCCATCCCGGAGAAATCAGTTCGAGAAGATTGTCTTCTTGTTTATCAGTAGATCTCTTTATTGGGAATCAAGAAGGTGATCACCCACCGTATCAATCAAATGGCTTTCGAGAATAGACGGGAAGATGAGAAGATTGTGGAGTGAATCCGAGTATTATTCTTATCTAGATCAAGAGCTAATTTATGTTAGATCACGATCTAGAAGGTTTTGTAAATAGAAAAATTTTAAACGACCAATTCCGCTGCATTTCTAGATTTTACAAAACTATAGTGTTCTTTAAAATGATTTTGCGAAAATATTTTCTGGAAATTTATTCTAGTAAACACCAGCAATTAGTACCAGAGTCAGGTTTTATTGTTGATCTAACATATTTTACTCCAGTCTATTCTCTTGTTGATTGATGTTTTTGATTTAATGAAAAGTCTAGTTTATGTTTGGTCTTGTTCATATTATGAATATACTCTAGTTTGTATGATGGTCAATAGATTCAATGAGTTTGAATGATTATTTGATTAGTTTTTACTATGAGGAGATGATTATATTCGTTTTTTTTTTCGTTTCCGACATGTTCTTGATTTCTATATGTTTATGTTTTATATTCTTAATAAAATTACGCATGGAAATGTTTTGATCTTTGATTGTTTTTGAGTTTTATGAAAACTGTTTTTTCAATTTAAAAAAAAAAAAACGAAACGATAGAGCGATGCATTGCAAGGAGCCATGTGCATCGGCCGCCCGAGCCTTGCAGGTGTGACATGTGCACGGGCCGCGGGAGCATCGCCCCGCACATGGCCACGTGGATGAAGCGCAACTGGCCGCGTGGATAGGATCCGTGCGGGCTCGGCCCCTGCAGGCTACGCGGATGTGATCCGCACATGGTCTACGGGTGGCCACCCTGTGTTCACCCCGCGCATGGCTAGCGGGCGGCCTCCTGCGCGCTGGCTGCGCAGGTGTGCCTCCCGTGCCTTGGCCGCTCGGGGTGCCACCTCGTGCGTTTGGCGTACGAGAGCGAGCCCGTTGTCACTCGGGAGTTGTCCCGAGCAAGGCCGCGTAGCGTTATGCGAGCCCGTTGGCTCCCGGTTGTTGTCCTAAGTGTGGCCGCATAACGTCCCGAGGCCGACGTTTACGTATCGGCCTCCCGTTCCGTCCGTCAACTTGTCTCGACACGTTTCGTATTTCCGGCCGTAATTTTAATTATTTTTATTTTAAAAATTAATTTAATTTATCCATAGTTTTTTGAAAACTGATAGATTAAAATTTAAATCAAATTTTAAATCCTTATTAAATTTGAATTTTTGAAATTTGAATTGATAGGATATTTTAATTTGAATTATGGATATGGTTGATATCCATATTAACTTAATTATTATTTGAATAATTAGAGATATTTTAAAATAGAAATTTTAAAATCAGATATTATGAGATAATATCTTTTAGTTTAAAATTCAAATTTTGAATAGATATTTTGAAAAACTGATTATGTGATAGTTAGTTATCTATTTTGAATTTTAAATTTGTTTTAATTCAAGTTAGAGATATTGTAGGAGATTTTATCCATAAAATCTTCTATCTTTTAAATTTCGAATTTTTTGAAGATTTGAAATTTAAATTTAAATCAGAATATCTTTTCAATTTTCAAATTTGAATTTAAGGTTGGTAGATATTTAATGAGATTAGATATTGATTTGAATTTTGAATTCAAATCTGACAGGATAAGATAATGGGAGATATTTAAGGAAGTTAAATTCAAATTAAGACTTCAAAAGTTGAAATTTAAGTTTGAGATATTTAAGGAGATTTAATTAGTTAAATCTTTTATTTAAACTGATTAGATTTTATGAAAATCTTTTCTAATTTAAATTTTAAATATTATCTTCCATATTTAAATATTTAAAATTATCTTATCAATTAAAATTATTTAAATGTTAAATAATTTTAAAATACTAGAAATTAATAGATCATTAATATTTAATTAATTATCTGCTTACTACTTTGGTATTATTAGAACAATGCTGCATGCATGCCTAATAATTAAGTATTATTACATAATCTTTTTGTAACATATCATATAGAAAATTAGAGCTACTCTCATGCAAATATGAACATGCTTACATAATTGATTTTAGGTTATTAAACTAGTTAGATAACTAAGTAAAGTCAATAAATCCCTAATTATAAAATATTGAGTAGGAGAAGGTATGTGATACCTATGGTCTCCATTGTTGGTTCGTTATGTATTAGGATGAGTCTCGCCTCAGAATCTTGCTGAGCTCCCGTAGGAGAGTTTTCGTCTGGGTAATACTGGAAATGAACTTCTTAGGATAAGGTACTAGGTAGACTATATGAGGCTGATCGCCCGTAGGGGACCGTCTTATATAGGAAGCTTAGTTACTGAAACAATGGTTAAATACTCAACTTGAAACATTAATATCCTCCCGGAGGAGTTCTTATCAGTCGATTAGAGGACCAAAGAGGATGGTAGTTAGAAATATGAGATAAGAGTTATCTATCTATTTACTAATTGAAATTATTTCAGTTTGACATGTTGATTGCATGATTTCCCGTAGGAGACTTGTAATCAATAGTAGGTCAAATTACCATGAATATAAGTGATAGTCTTAGGGATACTTCACTTGCATATTGTATCCTTAATATTTTATGTCAATTATTCGAAACATGAAATATGATGTTTACTTCTACATGGAATGTTTATTTATTTTTCAGTAGATGTAGCACTTAATCCTTTATCCACTTTACTCACACAAAACAAGCTGTTCGGTGAAAACTATGTAGACTGAAAACGTAACTTAGATATAGTGCTTACTGCTGATAAACATAAGTGGGTTCTCACGACTCTATGTCCTACTCAGCCAACTGAGGAATCTACCAACGATGAAAGAAACTTATATGACAAGTGGAAGCAATCTGATAAGATGGCCAAGTGCTATATACTTGGCTCTATGAGCAATATATTGTAACAACAACATCGTGGGATGGATACTGCTGCTGACATAATGCTGAGTGTTGATAAAATATTCGCTAGTCTCGGTCCTCAAGCTAGAAATGAGGCTACATCTGCATTCATGAATCTTCGACAAAAGAAGGGTACTCCAGTTCGGGAACATATGATGAAAGTCATCACATACCTTAATGAACTAGAAATCCTTGATGCTGAAATTGATTGCGACACCCAAATTGACATAGTTTTGAACACATTATCAGACACCTTCAATCAATTTAATATTGATCATGAGATTCGCCAAAAGGATTATACTCTTACTGGCCTGATGAAAGATCTACAAATTACTGAGAATATTCTTAAGAAGAATAAGTCGGGGTCAGCTGAGGCTAATGTAGCTCAAGCTAGTTCTTCCAAACCTAAGTCGAAAGGCAAAGGTAAGGGAAAGAAAAAGACTCCTGCTTCTCTGGTTCCAAAGAAAAAGAAGACTAAGAAAGATGCCAAACTAAAGGGAAAATATTTCTACTGCGGTGAGAATGGACATTGGAAGAAGAACTGCAAAACTTACCTAACCCTTAAGAAGGAGAAGGACAATGGCAAGGACAAACAAGGTAATGACAATTTGTTGTTCATTGAGGCTTGTCATGTAGTTGATTCTATCTATTCTTGGATCTTCGGGAGCCACTGACCATGTTTATAATACTTTGCAGGGGTTCAAGGAAACTAGGAAGTTCGCTAGTGAAGAGTTCACGCTGCGATTGGGAGATGGCTCAATTATTGAAGCTCGTGCAATGGGAGATGTTATTTTGAATTTCGATGATTTTAGG
Source organism: Trema orientale (assembly GCA_002914845.1). Lineage (NCBI taxonomy): Eukaryota > Viridiplantae > Streptophyta > Magnoliopsida > Rosales > Cannabaceae > Trema > Trema orientale. Next base: position 887,825 of record JXTC01000084.1, on the reverse strand, counting down.
TTTTTAGAAATAAAGAATTATTATTATATTATGGTGTTTAAACGGAATTTGATTTCTGTTTCCTGTTTAATAAGACAAAGTTATTCTGTTCATTTTGACAATAAATTTTCTATTAGAAAGAATAAAAGTTTTATTTGCACTGGTACTCATAGGAATAATCTTTTCTTTATCCAACCTAAAAGCATCTTATTGCACAATCTTGAAAATGATTCTGAATATGTAGAACCTAAATATAAGAAAGTGAAAGTGAGTACTGATGATGAAACTTATCTCTGCATTTGAGACTCTTTTTTATATTAACCTAAACAGAATTCAAAGATTAGTCAGTGATAGACCTCTAAATTTGTTAGAAGTTAAACCATTACCAACTTGCGAATCCTATTTGGAAGGTAAAATGACTAAAAGACCATTTACTAGAAAAGGTCTTAGAGTTCAAGAATGTCTTGAGTTAGTACACACTGATGTCTACGGGCCCATGAATATTCAAGCTTTTAAGAGATCTATTTATGGACTCAAGCAAGTGTCTAGATCAGGGAACATAAGATTTGACGAAGCAATTAAATCTTATGGTTTTGAACGAAACATAGATGTACCTTATGTCTATAAAAGAATTCAGGATAATAAAGTGATTTTTCTGGTACTGTATGTTGATGATATTCTAATCATTAGGAATGATGTTGGATCATTATCATCAGTGAAAGTCTGGTTAGCACAATAGTTTGATATGAAAGACTTAGGTGAAGCTTACTATGTTCTTGGAATACAAATTCTACGAGATAGAAAGAATAAATACATAGCTTTATCACAAGCTTCATATATAGATAAAATACTGGTTAGGTTTGCAATTCAAAATTCTAAGAAAGGGTTAACAACTTTTCGTAAAGGAATTACCCTGTCTAATGAGAATTCTCCTAAGACAGATGAAGAAAAAGAACAGATAAAAAATGTTCCTTATGCTTCGGCAGTAGGAAGTCTCGTGTATGCCATGCTTTGCACAAAACCAGATATTTGTTATGCTGTTGGGATTGTAAGTCGTTATCAATCCAATCTAGGACCTGAATATTGGGGTGCAGTCAAGCATATTCTAAAGTATCTTTGGAGAACTAGAAATCATATACTTGTATATTTAGGAGAAGATCTAACACCTATTGGATATACTGATTCGGATTTTCAATCTGATAAAGACTCTAGAAGATCAACCTCTGGTTCAGTATTTACCCTTGGTGGTGGAGCCATTGTATGGAGGAGTATCAAGTAATCTTATGTTGCAGATTCAACCATGGAGGCCGAATATGTGGCAGCTTCTGAAGTAGCTAAAGAGGCGATCTGGCTTCATAATTTCCTTATAGATCTTGAGGTAGTACCTAGAGCACAGCAACCCATAACACTTTACTATGATAACAGTGGAGTAGTTGCTAACTCTAGAGAGCCCAGAAGCCACAAGAGGGGAAAACACGTAGAAAAAAAAATCATGTACTCAGAGAAATTGTTCTAAGAGGAGACGTGATAGTGAGTAAGATAGCATCTGCAGAGAACCTTGCTGATCCTTTTATCAAATCTTTGGCTACCAAAGTATTTAAGAACCACCTAAAAGGAATAGGACTACGTGACATGTCACATTTTCTTTAAAGGCCAAGTGGGAGATTGTTGGAATAATGTCCTATAAAGCAGTTTATTATTTTAACATTATAAACAATATTTATTGGATTATTTATTATCTATTTGTTATTAATAAATTCCATGTTATGAATTTTTATTTCATTTACGTCTTTTTGATATACATGTGATGTGCATGTTTATCTTATGCAAACATCTAAAGATTCCGAGATATATAATGAGTAATAAATAATTATTCGTATAATGAGTTCATATGTGAGAGACATTATATTCTTTATTTCATCATGTCTAAATTAAATTATTCGCATTCTGCATATTGAAGATAGAGTACTTTACGATGCCATAGAATATAATATTGTCTATTTTCATAATGAAGTCTCCAATTATCAAAGTAAGTCTTCGGATAGAAACACTAGTATGTTATAAGATAGTTATAACAGCATCGAACATGACTGAGTGAATTAGAATTTAAGGTTAAGTGTCGTAACTTAAATTTCTAATTTCACTAATCTAGCACTATTATAGAAAACCTTCATCTTAGTGATTAATAAACTTACTTTCATGTGTTTTGTCTTTTTGAGTTACTAAAGGACTAGTTCCGATTTATGGTTCGAACATCGGTATCTTGGAAGATAAGGTGTATGAAATGTCTAAAAATATTTTTTATGATGAACGCCTTGCATATAATGTCACTTTGAGTTTTTTCAAGTACTTAGATAATATACATCAGGGCCCCGGTATTCACTATGTGAATTTAACTGTGTTAGTATAAGCAGATACAAACACAGTCAACTATTATCTATTAGATGAAAAATGACAACTCAAAGATAAATATGTACTAGAGGGGTGATACAGTAATTTCACCCTACTAGTATGGCATTGCATTGGGGGTATGTCTGTAGATATAGTATATGCTAAATGGATCAAGCTAATTAATTGTTAATAAGCTTCACAAAAAATAAATAACATTTAGTCCAAGAGTTCAATATTGGGCCTATAGTGGTATGCCCCAATATTAATAGACAAGGCCCAATCATAATCAAGAGTTAATTATGATAGAGAGTATATGGTCCATTGGAGCTTGGGCTTTATAGATCCATCTAGTCTCTTATCTAGCTCAAATTAAAGCCCAATAGTTATTTGATGATCAGTTGAGCCCAACAAGCCCAATAAGCCCATTAGGGTTTATTAATCTCTCTATAGTTAAGAGAAAAGTTCTTTGCACAGGACATTAACTACATGTGAAATACCCCCTTGAGAAGAGAGTGTCACATGTATAGCAGATAGAAAGAGAGAGCAGAAATCGGCCAGCACTAGGGTTCACCGTCCTTGGTGTTTTTTGGCCATCCCGGAGAAATTAGTTTGAGGAGATTGTCTTCCTATTCGTATGCAAATCTCTTTGTTGGGAATCAAGAAGGTGACCATCCACCGGATCAAGCAAACGGCTTTCGAGAATGGACAGAAAGACGAGAAGGTTGTGGAGCGAATCCGGGTATTGTTCTTGTCTAGAACAAGAGTTAATTTATATTAGATCATTATTCGAAAGGTTTTGTAAAAAAAAAAAAAAAATTAAATGACCAATTCTATTGTGTTTCTAGATTTTACAAAACTTTGGTGTTCTTAAAAATAATTTTGCGAAAATATTTTCAGAAAATTTATTCCAGTAAACACCTGCAGAGACATCCTGTTAACGGTAAAGCATGGAAATATTTTGATATGAAGTATCCAAATTTTGCTTCTAAATCACAAAATGTCCGTTTAGGATTGGCTGCTGATAGGTTTAATCCATTTGACAACATGAGTTTGTCTTATAGCATGTGGCCAGTAGTTTTGACTAATTATAACTTTCCTCCGTGGCTATATAAAAAATAGTCTTATTTTGTGATGTCCCTTTTAATTCTTGGGTCGGAATCTCTGGGAAATAATATTGATGTATTTCTAAGGCCGTTGGTGGATGAGTTGAAGCAATTATAGCATGTTGGAGTTGAAACTAGAGATAGCATTGATAACAAAATGTTTAAAATGCAAGCTGCATTGATATGGACTGTAAATGATTTTCCATCTCATAGTAGTTTATCTAGATGGAGTGAGCAAGGATACAAGGCATTTTCCATATGCGACGAAAATACTCCATCAATGCGTTTAAGAATAAAGACTTGTTATATAGCGCATAGATGTTTCCTTCCAATATCTCATGCATTTCGAAAAAGTTCACTGTTTGATGGGAAGATAGAGAGAAGAAATCAACTAAGGGTATTTTCTAATGAAGATATTCTGCAACAACTCAGTTATGTGCGACTTGATGTGCCTGGTAAACATCCAAACTATGGTGAGGTAAAATGAAAAAGAGACAACGAAGAACTCAACTAGAAAAAGAAGAGTATATTTTTTGAGCTTGAGTATTGGTCATCACTAAAACTAAGGCACAATCTCGATGTTATGTATATTGAGAAAAATATATACGATAGTATTCTTGGTACAATGTTGAGTATTGAAGGAAGATCTAAGGATACAGTGAACGCAAGTGATTAGATCTCATGCACAATACTCTCTCACTATTGATGATCGACATAAATTTTATCAGTTTATTAAATCTATCAAGTTTCTTGATGGGGTTGCAAGTAATCTTCGAACCAATGTAACTGATAATGATATAAAAATTATCGGGTTGAATTTGCATGATTGCCATGTTATTATGTAACGCCTGTTAGCACTGCAAATTCATCCTTTTGTGAATATAGACATCTCATCCATAATAACTGAGTTATGCAACTTTTTCTAGCTCATCTGTGGAAGGACTCTAAATGTGAAAGACTTGGATATATCTGAGGTTGATATAGTTCTTATTCTTTGCAAGCTTGAGCTCTTTTTTTTCTATTTTTTTCGATATCATAGTGCACTTAATGATTCATTTGCCAAAAGAGGCATTACTTGGAGGACCTATTCATTATAAATGGATATGTCCTGATGAGCGCTATATAAAGAAGTTGAAAAACTATGTAAGAAATCGAGCACGACCAGAGGGTTCAATTGCTAAAGGTTATATTATTGATGAAACCTTGACTTTTTGCTCAATGTACTTGTAAAGAGTTGAGACTAAGTTCAACCGGCTAGAAAGGAACAAAGATCCCGTTCAAAATGGTCTGAAGCCGAGTTTGTCAGTTTTCCAATTATATTATCCTCCAATTGGTAAAAAAAATATTGTCCATCTTGATGATGACCTGCGTAAGAAGGCTTATTGGTATATACTGAATAATCGTCCTGAAATCTAGATTTATTTGGAGTAAGTGTTATCAATTTATATTTGTATTTACTAATACAATTTAATCACTAATTGAATCTATTTATTAATCTCGATGTTATACTATTCATCAGTGAATATATGAGAGAGCTTCAGCAAAAAGGTGGTAATAACTTGGATGAAATCTAAAAATTAGAGTTTTCATCTTAGTTTTATACAAAGGTATACTTAAATTTTATCATTGTAGTTTTATCCATTTGGATCGAATTATTTAAATTATTGTCATTATAGTTAATTTTATATTGTATGTTGATTATCAAATGTATCATCTATGACAAAATAGCAGTCCTGAAGTAACTAATGAGTTATATGCTTTGGCATCTGGACTAAATTTCAACATTTTGTCTTACTCAATATGTGTTATCAATGATGTCCAGTTTGTAGCACATAATCGAGACTCTAGACATAAAACTCAAAATAATAGAGTTTGTGTTCCGAGATTTGATGGTAATACATTTTATGGGAGTCTAGAAGAAATACAAGAGTTCACTTTCTTGAACCAATTGTCTGTCATCTTGTTCAGGTATAAATATTTCAATACCGACCTTTAGAAGAAGAAGATATGAACGGAGAATAATATTACTAGTATTGCAATCAATTCCGAGTGGTACAAAGATGAACCTTACATTCTTACTTTTGAAGCAAAGCAAATTTTCTATATAGACGATTTGTTGCACGGCCCTAACCAGAAAATAGTTGGAGACTTGACTCAACGTAGTAGCTGGGATATTCCGGAAAATGAGGAGACCGATACTGAACTGAATGTGCTGCAGGATTTGAACTCCTCTAATTTTATTCTAACGGTTGACCTTAGATATCTAGAGCCCATTTCTATTCCTTAGGAAAACCTTATATTGTGTTTTTTTTTTTTTTTTTATAAAACACTAAAGGTAGTATTTTTTTTTTGATATTATCCCTTAAAATATGTAATAATAGTACATAAAAACTAAGGGTTAATTATAGTAATGACCCTTGAATTATACTCAGTGTACTATTTTGGCGTCCAAACTTTCAACTTATATAGTAATGGTCTCTGAATTATACAATTATTACAACAATTACCCATTAAGAAGAACGAAAACAATACTTTTTTAAAACTTTCGTCATTCTTTTTTAAAATTATTTTTAATATTTGAAACTCTTTTTATTTTTAATAATTATTATTTTCACTTAAAATATTTTGAGGTAAAAAAAGAAAGACAAGAATAATTAGTTTCAACATTTATTGGTTTTAATATATGTTTTATGAGCTTAAAGAATAAAATTGTCGTTTTTAACAAGCTAAAGTTCTGTTTTGACTAAATGTGTGGCCCAGTTTATTTGATAAGAAACTGCAAATTTGCTAATTTTTAGATAGCAAATAGTCATAGACAAAGTATATAGTTCGCATTATTTATTTCTATGATTCAGAACCTCATTCTCAACCATATTTAACTAAATTGTATACTTTGCTCATGACTTATTTATGTTAAAAATTTAACAGTTTGTAAAAAATAATGGTCTACAATAATTATACAAGTCTTATTAAATTATTTCTGTTAAATATACAAAAAGGTCATTACTGCAACAATTATATAGTTCATGGGTCATTATTGTATAAGTTGAAAATTCGTGGACTAAAGTGGTATAATTTAGGAACTATTAATGTAATTAACCCCAAAACTAAAATATCTATAGCATTGTTTTGAACATGCTCACATCTTTATTATAATTTTGATAGGCATGAGTATCCTTCGAAGATCATGTTTGGTGTGCCATAATACGACTTGGGACGGCCGGTCAAATTGGATCACACCTTAAGAAGGCCATAGCCGACATTATTTATTTATTGTATCATTCTTAATTACCCCAGCTTATAAATTGCGAGATTCGTGATATGTATTGGTATATATATATATGTGTGTAAAACTTAGGGCTGTGATATTCTCAAATTTGACTCACGGCAGCCCTTGTGGTATATTAATGTAAATATGTAGGGGCACATGTCAGTTTGTATATTTGGTACTGTTTCATTCAAATATTAGTCTAAATTATGTTTACCGAGTCATTTTGATGTCGGATTGAAATTACGAATAAAGACGTATATTTTAGTGGTGATGAGAGACTCGTGTACGGCTATCATTCCAGATGAACTTGCTAGGCGGGCTTTTATCATAATCGTGACTTTAGGAAGTTTTGTGACACTTTACAGTACTTCTATTTTTTCGTTGGAAGAAGACAAATTCAAATTCTTTTACTGTGGAAAAAGACTTGTTCGCTACGATTAGGTTTATACACATGCATATATACAACTACGAGCACTCATAAATCGTACGAAAAATCAATACAGTTTATGGTGCTATAATATTTAATATCTCATAATATGTTAACATAAATGGTAGAAATTTGACAGGATTGATTAACAATGGGCCGTTAGCAGTCATATTATAGATTTTAAAAAAAGCTTGTTTGATATTATCTTAATGTTGCTACGTAAGGTGCCAATTACCCGTTTGTATTTTTATACTCACTTTTCTTGCTTCTCATTTTGTTATTCTACATATTTTTTTAATTATAATATTGTTGTTCTCAGGTGCCATTGCCGAACCCTGTTGGTATTTATTACAGGCGGAGCACGAAATTTAATTTAGTGGCGGCAAAAATCCGGTGAGCTTCACTTGTGAGAATGACTTAATTCAAAATTTGGGAGAATACGTAAAATCTTTTAATTCGGAAGAGGCAAAAGCAAAATTTAAAGAGGATAAATGCTAATTTTTTTAAAAATAAATTAAGTAAAATAAAAGTTAGGGAGAATGCATTTGGCTCTGCCCCTGTTTTGTATATTCACTTTCTCATGCTTTTGGAACATTTTCATCAATAGTAACTTTCTAGGGCGGCAGTATTAGTTTTAAGCAAGTCTTTGTTTAATAAAGATAAATAAAAGTTCCAAGCACCAAATTGACTCTCAGCCTATAGCTAATCTATTCCTCTTTTTAAATCGCGTGGTCCGGCCGCCAAGTCCTTATTACAGTTCGATGCATAGTCAATACATATTTATACTCGTAATTTATGAATACATTATACAATTAATGGCGGCTACCGAATTACTATCCGATCCAATTCCTGCACCTTGTTGGGAAAGTACTGTTAGTACATTTGGCCCAAACTTTACTATAAATTGGCCCACCGTTTACGATTCTTATCAACAGCTTGAGCTAGCTAGTCTCTAAATAGAACACATTTATTTCTAAATCAATATTCAAGTCTACCCTTACTTTGGAAAAATAGAAAGAAAATGTCTTCTTCTGAAGCTAAAAGTACATTAACTGATTTTAAGAATGGCTCAAATTCGGCCAACTTTAGTCCAAGCATTTGGGGTGATTATAAAGACTTTTAATATTCCATGTATAGGCTTTACATGTAATGGATCCATATTTCCTTTGCGTAATTGAGTGGGAAAATATATATATATATTTATTGCTTAATTACAATAGAGAAAGTGTAACTGGAGAGTTTTATGGGTCACTTCCGTAATTAACTAACCATGAAGAGAGATTATAGGAGTTTCCCAATTAAGGAAAAAGCAATTTTTGGGTACGCATTATCAATTTTGACTCTTTTTAATATATGCATGTGGTGAAAAAATGGAAACTTATAAATCATTTAAAAAACTAAAATTTCTATTGTCATGTCATTTAATAAAAATTTCGTAGTTCTAAAATTACTCATAACTCGACCTTAGTCGAAGATTTTTTACCAAGTCGAAAAAGTCAAAAGTGAAGGAGGTGGCCGATTAGGTTTGATTAGTGTCAAAAATGTTCGACTACATTCAAACAGTTATTCGACCCAGTCAAACACCGGTCAAAAATTTATAACTAGTGGCTCCGATCCCAGTCGAATTGTTCGACTACGCTCAAACAATAATTGGATCCTAGTCGAAAATTTTCGATTGGAGTCAAAATTTTCTAGCCGTTGGTCAAAAATCGATCGGAACAACTAGGAGAAACAGCATAATAAGTTCAACCACAGTCGAAATTAATTTTTCAACCCTAGTCGAACGGAGGTGCTCTCGAGTATCCAAGAAATTTTAGATGTATGACATAATAATGGGGATTAATTTTGAAAACATTTAGGGGTGAGTCCTTTTCTTTTTTCATAATGAGAGTTTAGTAGACCCCTTGGTGTAAATTACCCAGTTATTTATGAACTCAATTATAGTAGGATTTCACAAAGATAAAACATACAAGGGGTTGTTATAGATCTTCTCTAGAGATATATAAAGACGGAGCGTGTTCTTTAATTTGGTTAAGAAGCAGAGAGGAAAAAAGAAAGAGAGCAAAATTAAAGTATCAAATACTTGTATTTGCTGGGAATCTTATGGAATCCTGTACGAGGTTTCTTCTTTCAGTTGCGATATAAAAAAGGAGAGAGAAAAGAGTATTGAACACTTGGGTTTGTCAGATTCTTTCTTGAGAAATTACTATGGGAAATTTATTTTGTAATTTGTGATATTGTTGATTATTAAATTAAAGTGATACCGTGTGCTCCAATGGACGTAAGTCGTTTTGTGGCTTCATTTTTGGTATATTGTTTATTGTTTTGTTGGTATTTTTGAGTATTTGTGTTCAATGAGATTGATGTGCTTATTATCTAAAGATTTTTTTGGTGTGTTAGATCTTTACTGAGTTCTTTTCTTCGCAATGAAAGTTTTGGAAAAATTTTTAATAATTGCTATTAAAATGTGTAATAATAATACAAAAAGCTAAAACATTTATAGCATTGTTTTGAACATGCTCTGCTATTGTAATTCTGATAGGTGTGGATATTCTTTGAAGATCATTTTTGGTGTGCCACGATACGACTTGGAACGGCGGGTCGAATTAGATCACATCTTAATATATAAGAAGGCCATGAGACAGAAGGACTCAAGCCCAGTGGGGCTTGAGCCCCTCTCAAACATATATATATATATAAATGAACCCCATCACATATTTTTTTTAATGTATTTATATATAGGTTTTCATATATTTTTAGTTTGAATAATATAAAAAAACCGCATCAAAATTATACAAAATAAAGAATAGCTCTCCCAAATTATAAATTGGAATTTTAACAAAAAAGAATATAAATTAAGCATGTTGAATTAATCTTTTGAAAACCTATTTTGAAATGAAAATTATAAATTTAAACAAATTTATTTTAAAAACAATAAAAAACATATTTTTTAATTCTCTTCATTATGTATTAGCCCTAGAACAAAAACAAAAAGATATGAATTTTTCAGTTTTCGAACTTCAATGACATGCATAAAAAAATAGAAGAAAAGAATAAAATAAATTATTAAATATTATTATTAACGGTTAAATAGTAGAACATAGAAAATTGTAAACAAAATAAATGTAATATTGTTCTTCTTATTATTTAAGTTCTTGTTATTTTTAAATTGATTTTACTAATGAAAAAGGGGCATTAATATGTTGTGGTTGTCACGACCCAAAACCCGGGCCAGTGGCAGAAGGAAAATTTCACAAAGATGGAAAATTCCTTGACTTATTTGAAAAATGTCTAAAAAGTTTGAGTTTTGTAAACAGTCCATTATAATAAAATATTTGGAATTTCATCCCGTGAACCTCTCCCACAGTTCGTATACACCATTAAACATAGACCGAACAATAATTAGAAAACGAAAAATCAAATATAAGTCCAAGCATCATCATCATCCACAATAATTATCCAATACCAGGATGGCATATATAAGTTCACAGACAAATTAGGAAGTAGTAATCTTGGTTTAATGCTAATACAAAACTCCAAATAGTCAAACACCACAACAATAGACTTCTAGCATTACCAAGAAAGCGAACTACAGTCAAGATGGCCTCTTACTCCTCTTGATCACCGAGATCGCACTGAACACCACCTGAGGAGAAAGGTAGGGGGGTGAGCATACAATGCCCAGTAGGAAAACAATTACCTCGATCGAAAATATTTAAGTGATGGAAAATTCCTGCATGGTTAGTTTAGTCCAAAACATACATATATATATAATCCAAACCGGAAATCCATATATATATATATATATAAAGCAGTGTAATCAAAACCAATCAATCTATATGCACATGGCACAAATCAACCCATACCCATGAGCTCTCATCCTCTCATCTGTGGAACTCAGGATGATGGCACTAAGTATGCCTAATAGCCTGCCTGACACCTAAGCCCATACCCGGAGGGGACACCCATGTGTCGCCTACCAAACCTGGAGGGGCAACTGTATTGCCTACGCCTACCAATGGGGAGGTAATCAGAAGTAACAAACCCCGCACGGGTTTACGGACTCTGCACTGACGGCGGGATACGCAGCGCCACACTGTAAACCCACGATGCTAACATGGTGCTCATGTATGATCCTATGACACGTGCAATACCGAACTGAAGTGTGAAAATAATCATGCTCGGGTTTTTCAATAAAATCAGTATACTAGGTTTTATAGAAAAACGGGCAGCATAACGGCCTTATTTTTAATATACCCAAAATAACCTGCACTCAGAAAATTCTCAGAGCAATATAGTATATACATCACACAATCAATTACCATCACAGATATTTAAATCGTCTAAAAATCACATTTGTTCACATATGTTGTAGAAAATAAGTTTTATTCGAAAACGATATAAAACAGAGGTAATTGAGTCCCTACCTCGACCGAAATAGCGATACCACGCTATCGAGTCCTCGAGGCGTCGTTGACGATCACCTGGAGGGTCGGGAACTAATTCCGAGCCCTCGATCGTCTTCTTGTGAAAAGTCAACTTCTCACCGGAGCTTCAATTCCACAAACGGACCTCTTCGTTGAATTCCTAGCACCCAAAATAGCTAGGTTGACATCCAAATTATCCAATTCAGGCTCGGGCCCACATCGGGCCGGTGGCACCCAAAACGAGCCGAAATCTCGACCGTCCGATCGTGATTTTCGTGTCAATCACCAAATAACACAATATATATATCAAACTTCTCCATTTTCCGAGTACATTCCAAAAATGAGGTCAAAAACACAATCTAACGGCCGGATTAAAAAGATCAAGCTTAAACCTCAAAATACTCAAAAATAGCAAATTTTGATCCGGATAGTATAGGGTCGAGATATATATACCTTGACGACCCTTGCGACGATACGAATCCAATAGGACCGGTTTGGAGTCGTTTGGTAGCCGAAATCTTCGCCGGTGACGAAAAAACCGAAATGGGTCAAAACGGCAAAAATGGTGTTTTCCGGCGACTGGGGCCTCGGCGGCGGTGGCTGGCGGAGCTTCGTGGAGGTGCTAGCGACGTTCGCTGGTGGTCGTCGCGGCTGGTCGGTGGCCGCGTGCATCGATTGGGTGCGTTCGGCCGAGAGAGAGCAGGGCGAGGGAGAGAGAGAAATCCGAGAGGGAGAGAGTGAGGGACGGGAGAGAGAGAAGAAAAGAAAAAAGAGAAAAAAAGAATTAATTTCTGGTCAAAGGACCTTTTTGACCGTTGAAAAAAAGGAGTTATTACATTCTCCCCTCCTTATAGGAATTTCGTCCCGAAATTCAAGGTACAAGTCAAGGTTTACATCACAATACAACTTCTAACTGAAAGTTAAACAAATGAGGGTACTTCTCGTACATCTCCGTCTCGAGTTCCCAAGTAGCCTCGTCTTCTTTGTGATGTTCCCAGAGCGCCTTGACAACCGGTATCTCTCTGTTGCGAAGCACTTTCAACTCTCTAGCCAACAAGCGAACAGGCTGCTCTTCGTAGGACACATCTTCTTGGATCGGTACGTTCACGTACTGAATAACATGAGATGAGTCCGGCGTGTACTTCTTCAACATCGACACATGGAACACATTATGCACGTGGCCCAACTGTGCAGGTAGATTCAAGCGATACGCCACTGGTCCAATTCTCTCAGTGATCTCAAAGGGACCAATATATCTTGGAGCAAGCTTACCCTTAACTCCGAATCTTGTAATACCATGCCTTAGAGTCACTTTCAAGAACACGGAATCACCAGTCTCGAACTCCACCTCACGTCTTTTAGGGTCAGCATAACTCTTCTGGCGACTCTGGACTTCCTTAAGTCTCTCTTGGATATCCTTGATCTTCTCAGTAGTCTCTTCAATCAGTTCAGGTCCAAGAGTAACATGCTCTTCTGGTTCTGCCCAACACAAAGGCGATCTACACGGCCTCTCATACAGCACTTCATATGGAGCCATACCCACACTGGTCTGGTAACTGTTATTGTAAGCAAATTCCACTAAAGGAAGATGATCATCCCAGTTTCTACCAAAATCCAGTATGCAACAACGTTGCATGTCCTCAAGAATCTGAATGGTCCTTTCCGACTGACCATCTGTCTCAGGATGGTGAGCTGTACTGATATCCAACTGCGTACCAAACGCTTTCTGCAAGGCTCTCCAGAACTTAGAAGTAAACCTTGGATCTCTGTCAGAAACTATGCTTGAAGGCACACCATGCAAGCGTATGATGTTCTTCATATATAGTTTACTGAGCTTAGTGAGAGAATAGTCAATCCGGATCGGTATAAAGTGAGCACTCTTCGTCAATCGATCGACTATCACCCAAATTGCGTTGTTCTTCCTCAAGGTCTTCGGTAAATTGGTCACGAAGTCCATCGTGATCTCGTCCCACTTCCACTCTAGAATAGGTAATGGCTGAAGTAATCCAGCTGGCCTCTGGTGTTCAGCCTTGACTTGCTGACAAGTCAAACACTTGGCCACAAAAGTAGCCACATCCTTCTTCATACCTTTCCACCAATACTGTCGTTTCAAGTCCTGGTACATCTTAGTACTACCTGGATGTACTGCGAATCTTGATTTATGAGCCTCAGTTAGAATGGTTTCTCGAATATAGGGTCATTAGCTACAGCCAACTTCCCATTGAAAAGCAAGAATCCTTCTCTGTTAGTGCTCCAACCATCTAACTGTTCACCATTCTGAAGTCGGTTCCAGGTTGTCCTCAACTCCCTGTCTTGCCACTGACTCTACTGGACAGTCTGGAGAAGAGATGGTGATATCACAATGTTGCTTAGGCAAGCAACTCCTTCATTCTCGAAGTACTGTAAGTTATAATCACCAACCGTAACTGAGTTCTTCTAATCTTCAAACACTAGTGCAGCTAGTACACCATGAGGCTTCCAACTCAGTGCATTGGCTACAACGTTGGCCTTACCAGGATGATACTGTAGGTCGAAGTTATAATCCTCCATATATTCAACCCATCTTCGCTGTCTCAAGTTCAGATCCTTCTGGGTAAAGAGATACTTCAAACTCTTATAATCAGAGAATATGTCGAACTTCACACCATACAAGTAACATCGCCAAATCTTCAATGCAAAGATCACTGTTGCAAGTTCCAGGTCATGGGTGGGATAGTTCCTTTTATGTGGCTTCAACTGACGAGAAGCATAGGCCACAACTCGACCATTCTGCATCAAGACATATCCCAAACCCGTCTTCGAAGCATCGGTATACACCACATAAGGCTCATTACTATCAGGAACAGTAAGAACAGATGCGGTGGTTAAACTCTACTTCAACCTGATAAAAGCTTCTTCACTTTCGTGATCCCAAACAAACTTGACGTCCTTCCTGGTCAACTTAGTCAAAGGCAAAGCAATTCTCGAGAAATCTTGCACAAAACGACGGTAGTAGCCTGGCAAACCGAGGAAACTATGTACCTTTGTCACATTTCTCGGTCTTTCCCACTCCAGAACGGCTTCTATCTTAGCGGGATCGACTGAAATACCCCTGTGAGAAATCACATGCCCCAAGAACTTCACTTCTGACATCCAAAAGTCACACTTCGATCTCTTGGCATACAACTGATGATCTCTCAAGGTCTTGAGTACTATCCCTAGATGTTCGGCATGCTCTTCTCGAGTCTTGGAATACACCAGGATGTCGTCGTTGAATACAACCACAAAACGATCTAAAAGTGGCTTTAAAATTCGATTTATGAGATCCATAAAAGCTGCAGGTGCATTCGTCAAACCAAATGGCATCACCAAAAACTCAAAGTGACCATATCGGGTTCTGAATGCTGTCTTAGGTATATCATCCTCTCTTATCTTCAACTGATGATAACCGGATCTCAAATCGATCTTAGAGAAGAATCTTGAACCACCGAGTTGATCAAACAACTCATTTATCCTTGGCAAAGGATACTTGTTCTTCACTGTCAACTGGTTCAACTTCCTGTAGTCCACACAAAGTCTCAATGAACCATCAGCTTTCTTTGCAAACAAAACAGGAGCACCCTAAGGAGAAGTGCTACTGCGAATGAAGCCCTTGGAAAGCATATCATCCAACTGTTCTCTTAGTTCTTCCATCTCGGCAGGTGCCATGCGATAGGCTGGAATAGAAACTGGCTGAGCTCCAGGAACTAGTTCAATACAGAACTCGATCTCCCTATCAGGTGGTAATCCCAGTAAGTCTTCAGGAAACACCTCCGAATACTTACTCACCACCGAAATCCATAGGTCTTGATCGTCTGTCCACACCTCGCCTTCAATGGCAAACAAGTTCCCATAACACTTGAGTTTCTTTCTTCCACCTAAGCATGCTTTCAGAACAGGACTAGGCTCCAACGGACTCATTCTAGCTTGATAGACAATGGGATGTCCATCACTAGGAAAAAAAAGTCACCTGCTTTGTATGACAGTCCACAACGACTCGATATTTCGACAACCAATCCATACCGAGTATGACGTCATACTGCTCCATCGGTAACACAATCAAATCAGCAAGTAACTTCCTATCACTAACCACAATCCGACAAGACTTACACATACTAGACACATCGGCTACTCCTCCTATAGGTGTACCCAACGTCAATACATAATCCAATTCAGAAAATTTCAACCCCAATAGTTGAGCAAACAATAAGGATATGAATGAATGGGATGCACCAGTATCAAATAAAACATGTGCCCAAGAGTGTGAAATAAGGATCATACTGTCAACAACACCTCGGCCGATGCGATTCTGAGTGTCATTGGCAGTAAGAGTATAGGCTTGGCCAGTCACCTTCCCTTTCCCTTTGTTACCTCTCCCCTGACCAGGACGATTGCTGTTGGATCCTGGACCACTACTGCCATAACCACGCCCACTCTGACTCCCTGAGGCTTGAGGAGTCTGAAAGTTCTGAGTGTAACCCTGAGGGTGGTACTGATGCTAGTAAGGCTAAGGGGAAGTAAAAGTCTGCGAAACACCCTGTGACTGTTGCGGCCTTGCCTGAGTGTTCTGATAAGGAACAGAACCTGACTGGCTCCCCTGCAGTTGAGAAAGAGGAGACTTATGCAGACGAGCAGGACACTCTTTCTTTCGGTGACCCTGCTGGCCACACATAAAACATCCTCCATAAGGACTACCTCTGCCACTTCCTGAAGAACCACTGCTGTTTGAGCTCCCACTGTTCGGAGTATCATGGGCTGACCACTGCCCCTGGTTCCTTCTAGTGGCTTTCCTATCATTTCCTCTCCGCTGGTTCCTCCTAGACTCAAATCCTGTTTCGATGGCCTCTGCCCGCTGGGCAGCCACTGCAATCTCAGGGAGAGTATAGAAAGTCTGAGTACCAATTCTGTTGAAAATGTTCCGATTCAGACGACTCCTGAACTTGGCAACTCGTGACTTCTCACTCGTACTTGGGTCAAGAGCAACACTTGCCAACTCAGTGAACTCAATCAGGTACTCATTCACTGTTCAGTTACCTTGGACTAAAGTCTCAAACCGATTCATAATCTCGTCCTGTTGATCCTCATTGGCATACTGAGCCCTGAAAATCCGCTCAAAGTCTTCCCAAGTCAACCCCACAACATTCTGCATTCGCTCTACAGTCTTCCACCAGCGAATGGCACTCCCCGTCAGACGGGTAACGGCAAAGATTGCCCAAAACTCTACCGGAGTACCAATGGACCGAAAATGCCTCTCTATCTCACGTGACCAAGAGATTGCCGCGAGAGGATCTGGTCTACCATCAAACTGCCCTGGCTGGAGGCGCGTAAACTGCTGAAGGTAATCTGACTGATCCAACTGTCGGGCCTTCGGAGCTGGAGGCTGATAATCTGGATTGCTCATTTGGGCGAATGCCTACTGCATTGCCTCGATCAGATGGGAGAAATCTGGACGTT
>JXTC01000084.1:821611-869865 GCA_002914845.1 Trema orientale | reverse complement strand
TACAGTATATACATCACACAATCAATTCCCATCACAGATATTTAAATCGTCTAAAAATCACATTTGTTCACATATGTTGCAGAAAATAAGTTTTAATCGAAAACGATATAAAACAGAGGTAATTGAGTCCCTACCTCGACCAAAATAGCGATACCACGCTATCGAGTCCTCGAGGCGTCGTTGACGATCACCTGGAGGCTCGGGAACCAATTCCGAGCCCTCGATCGTCTTCTTGTGAAAAGTCAACTTCTCACCGGAGCTTCAATTCCACAAACGGACCTCTTCGTTGAATTCCTAGCACCCAAAATAGCTAGGTTAGACATCCAAATTGTCCAATTCGGGCTTGGGCCCACACCGGGCCGGTGGCACGCAAAACGAGGCGAAATCTCGACCGTCCGATCGTGATTTTCGTGCCGATCACCAAATAACACAATATATATATCAAACTTCCCCATTTTCCGAGTACATTTCAAAAATGAGGTCAAAAACACAATCTAACGGCCGGATTAAAAAGATCAAGCTTAAACCTCAAAATACCCAAAAATAGCAAATTTTGATCCGGACAGTATGGGGTCGAGATATATATACCTTGACGACCCTTGCGACGATACGAATCCAATGGGACCGGTTTGGAGTCGTTTTGTGGCCAGAATCTTCGCCGGTGACGAAAAAACCGAAATGGGTCAAAACGGCAAAAATGGTATTTTCCGGCGACTGGGGCCTCGGCGGCGGTGGCTGGCGGAGCTTCGTGGAGGTGCTGGCGACGTTTGCCGATGGTCATCACGGCTGGTCGGTGGCCGCGTGCGTCGATCTCCTCCTGGGTGCGTTTGGCGGAGAGAGAGCAGGGCGAGGGAGAGAGAGAAATCCGAGAGGGAGAGAGTGAGGGACGGGAGAGAGAGAAGAAAAGAAAAAAGAGAAAAAAAGAATTGATTTCTGGTCAAAGAATCTTTTTGACCGTTGAAAAAAAAGGAGTTATTACAGTGGTTCTCAAATATATTTTTTCTTCAAATCGAATAATAAATTAATATTTGAACGATATTTACTTGTTCACATCGAGAAAGATATTTTTAACGGGTTTGATAAAAAAAAGTTAAGAACGCTTATAAAGCATGAAAAATCAACTCAAATAATTGTAGTAGTATAGTATTTATCATTTGTGGATTATATTCTTTTAGTATTTGATAATTTCGATTAAATAATTGATATAGTACTAGACCCTACCAAATAAAAATTCTGACTCCGTCACTGGCCATGGGTTTATATATATAAATATATATTACTGTACCTATCTTAATTACCCTAGCTTATAAATTGCGAGATTCGTGATATGTATTAGTGTATATATATGTAATACTTAGGGCAGTGAAATTCTCAAATTTGACTCAAGGCAGCCCTTGAGGTACACTAATGTACATATGGACAGTTGTCACTTGTATATATATCTGGTACTGTTCTTTTCAAATATTAGTCTAAGTTATGTTTACCGTTTACGAAGTCATGATAATGTGGAATTGAAACTACGAACGACGACGTGTATTAGTGGTGACGAGAGACCCGTGTACGGCTATCATTCCTAATCGGCCTGCTAGGCAGGCTTTTATTATAAATAAAAGCAAAGTTACGGGATACTAGTGGTGTCTAACGCTATAATAACGTGTCAATTTATATTAGGTCCCACACAAGTTACACTTAGAATGTAACTATAATTAGTCAGTAATAGCCTGACACATCATGTGGTATTAGCTACCACATGATATCCCATAATATTACTATTATTATAATCCTGACTTTATGAAGACTTGTGATATTACACAATACTTTTATTTATTTATTTCTTTATTCATAACTGGGAGAAGAGAAATTCAAATTTAGGACTTTTACTGTAGAAGAATATATATTTAGTTACCATTAAATTATATATATACAATTAGGTACACTCATAAATTGTGAAAAATCATTACAGTTTATGATGCTATAATATTTAATATCTCATAATATATTAATATATGTTGGTTTTGTTTTCTAACTGTCCATATGTCCTGGCCTCCTCCAAGTCTCTACCTCTAGTACTAAGACCCTCCACAACCTTGGGGTGTCACTTGCAAGGCACTTCGATGCATGTTTAAGTTAGTAGAAGTAAATAACATGAAGGAAAAAGATGATTCAATATAAATCTTAGTGTGATATTTATAGATGAAGGGTAGGGTTAAGTGGTCCTCAAGCCTATACATGTGTCCTCCTCTTAATCATCTGTCCTTGCGAGTAATCGGAGCACTACATTCTGTGACAAGAGGTGAGAGAGCTGCCTACAGCTTTTTCTGCTACAGGCCGCCATTGTTAGGGGTGGCAATTCGTGTTGTCGTGTCATATTCGTGTCGTGTCGAAGCATATATATAACGAGCAATTATCAAACCCAAACCCGACACGTTTATTATTCGTGTCATAATTTGTAAACCCACACCCGACACGCTAAATAAATAGGTTAACCTGTGAGCGACATATTTAACACGTTATTTAAATAGGTCGTATTCAGATCGTGTCTAACGTAACACGATCTGCTAACCTGTATACTGTTAACCTATTAATTGAACTCAATTTAACATGTTAATATTAAATATGTTGTATTTGGTTCAACTTGACATAATGTATTAACCTATTAGTTTTAACATGTTAACCTATTTCTCATTTTCAATATAACTTGATATAATCTATTAAGTTATTTTATATTTCCAGTATAACCAAGCAACCATAATCAAATAAATATAACACACAATCTAAAGTTTAAAACCAAAATAAAAATTTCAAGTTTTAGTACATAAAACATAAAAGGGAAGTTTTAAATCTCAAAAAATTTAATCGTGTTAAACGGGTCAATTTCGGGTTTAACAGGTTAACCTGCTAATGACATATTATTTAATCGTATTTAATCGTGTTTAACCTGTTTTGACCTGTACCTGTTTAAGACAAACCCAAACCCGCTAACTTCGTGTCGTTTTCGAGTCGTGTTATCGTGTCGTGACCTAAATTGCCACCCCTAGCCATTGTAGGCTGGGACCACTTTTTTCAAATGCTTTTTGATGTTCGAACCTGATACCTCTATGAAATGTTATCATAATCGTGGCACTCAAGAATATCTCATTTTGGCTCGGGTCTAGGTCTAACCCGATCCCATATGGTGACTCGGGGCCCTTAGATCGATCCATCTCTTATAGGTCTTAAGAAGAAGTCTGGGGGTCGGAGAACCATTCTGAGGGTCTGGCAGACCCTTGATATCATCGTGTTTGCCTTCCCTTCTAGCCTTCTGTGGTTTGTGGACTTTATGTTCATTAAATATCGATTTGCTGCTGATCACGTTACTTTAAATGAGCCTTAGTGGATAAGGACTGGCTTTCTTCGCGTGGCCTCTGCTGACTCACTAAACAATTATTATGGTTAATTAATCCGGCTTAACTCCTAATTAACTTCCCTTAATCTGCTCCACGTGGAAGTTTGTGAATAATGGGTCCTGCACTATGTATAGTATAAAATTGGCACGACAATTTACAATCCTAGTAATGTACCATAATTAGGATTAATTAACAAAGGGCCGTTAACCGTCATATATACTGAGAAAACTACGTAGATGACCAATTTTTTAAATTAGTTTAAGTAGATATATATGTTTTAAAAGTTATAATTAAGTGTTTATTTCTTTTGAAGTTTCAATTGTCTAATATATTGTATTTCTATTTTTGTCATTAAGTGAGTTTGATATTTAACTTTAAACTTTTGAGCTTGATCTTTTACTAAGTTTTGGGTCAAAAAATAGTCAAATAGTTAATCAGCCTATTGGGTTGAAAAAAGAGCTTGTTTAAAATTATTTTTTTGGTCTTAAGTAGTTAGGTGCAGAGACAGAGGGAGACCTAAAATCTAGTGGGGCATGCATGAGTTAACGAAAAAGCAAAAATTTTCGAACAAGATAATAGCAGAAAAAAGTATTTAAAATGATATAATTAATTTTGACATATTACAATTATTTCTTATGTGTTTTTATATTGTATAATGACCTCATCATTAATACTAATAGACGATTAAATTGTCATTTATCGGTAGTGTTATCTGCTAATCTTTTGCAACAAATATAAAGTAGGAATCTGCCAAGTTACAAACAAGTTCTCAGTTGTATTATTCTACTATATTGCCAAATTAGGTGACTTAGAAAAATTGATTTTCTATGTTTTGGAATCCTAATTTCTATTTAGCTTATAGCATTTTCCTTTCCTTCTTTTTTTTTTTGATCTCTTTTTTATTACATAACTTTTCAATATCACTTTTGCCGTAAATTGCTCTCTAGTTTAAATCAGGGTTCATAGCAAAATGATCGAATTTGGACCCATTTTTTAAAGTAAATGTCCTATTTTCAAATACTGTAGTAAAATGATTGATATATCAGTAAAATATACTAAGAGTGAAATATTATATACCTAGTATAAAACTAATATACTTAGTACAAAAAAGTATAAATACATAAGTGTTAAAATACATATACTAAATAATTTAGACATAAAAAGAGAAAAATATATATTTATTAAAACTAACTGTAAAAAAGGGACAACTACTCTAATTTCTCCTTCAAAAGAGTAGGGTGAGTTAATGTATTAATATGAGCAAGTGAGCTTGGGTTGAGAGGTGATACTTAGCCCCATAAATAATGTATCTCATGCTACTATCCTCCAATAATTTTTTTTTTTCGTTTATATATATATATATATTATAAACATTATATATAAGATTTTTTTTTTCAAAAAATCCAGTGGAGCAATTGCCCCCACTCGCCCCTATTCAGCTCCGTCCTTGGTTAGGTGCCAATTACCCCATTTTGTATTTTTCTGCTCTATTCTTGCTTCTCATTTTGTTATTGTTCATATTCTTTTAATATTGTCGTTCTCAGGGCCATTGTCAAACTTTGTTGGTATTTATCACTAGCAGAGAAAGGAATTTAATTTAGGGAAGGCATAAATCAGATAAGCTTCATATGTGATAATGATCTAATTCAAACAGAGGAGACAAAAGGCAAAATTTAAAGAGGTCAAATGCTAATTTTAGAAAAAAGAAAATTACATAAATCAAAAGTCGGGAAAGTCAGGGGGCATGCATGTGGCTCTGCCTCTGGCATTTAAGGGTTTTTAGCATGATTAGTCCCTAAATTTTTTGATGATTTGCAATGTATCTCCTGAATTTTTTTTTTTGGCAATTAAGACCCTGAATTTATAATTTTTGGCATGATTAGCCCCTGAATTTTTCGTAGATTTGCAATGTATCCCCTGAACTTTTTTTTTTGGCAATTAGGACCTTGAATTTAGGGTTTTTGGCAAGATTAGTCTTTGAATTTTTCACTGATTTGCAATATATCCCCCGAGTTATATTCAAATTTTTAAACAATTAAAAAATAAATCGCAAATCAACGAAAAATTCAGGGGTTAATCATGCCAAAAACTCTAAATTCAGGGTCCTAATTGCCAAAAAAAAAAGTTCAGGGGATACATTGCCAAAAATTCTAAATTCAGGGTCTTAATTGCCAAAAAAAAAAGTTCAGGGGATACATTGCAAATTATCGAAAAATTCAGGGACTAATCATGCCAAAAACCCTATACTCATCACTTTTTCTTGCTTTTGGAACATTTTCATCAATAGTAACTTTCTCGTGGTAGTATTAGTTTTAAGCAAGTCTTTGTTTAATAAAGATAAAAGAAATTTCCAAACACCAA
Organism: Trema orientale; assembly: GCA_002914845.1. Taxonomy (NCBI): domain Eukaryota; kingdom Viridiplantae; phylum Streptophyta; class Magnoliopsida; order Rosales; family Cannabaceae; genus Trema; species Trema orientale. Next base: position 864,118 of record JXTC01000084.1, on the reverse strand, counting down.
ATTGACTCTCAGCCTATAGTTAATTTATTCCTCTTTTTAAATCGCGTCGTCCGGCCGCCAAGTCCTTGCAGTTCTATGCATAGTCGTCAATACATATCTACACTAGTAATTTACCAATATATTATACAATTAATGACGGCTTATATTATTAATTATTTAATTACTATCCAATCTAATGCCTGCTTCTTGGGAAAGTTCATTGTTAGTACATTCGGTCCAAACTTCTCTATAAATTGGCCTATTGTTTACGATTCTTATCAACAGCTTGGGCTAGCTAGTCTTTGAAATAGAACACAGTAGCTATTTCTAAATCGTTATCAAAGTGTAGGCTTAATTTGAAAAAATTCAAGGAAAATGTCTTCTGGTGAAGCTAAAAGTACATTAACTGTTGTTAATAATCGCCCAAATTCGGCCAACTTTAGTCCAAGCATTTGGGGTGATTATTTCATGTCATGTGCTCCTAATGACCCCATCATGGTATATCCTAATCTTTTTTTTTTTTAATTTTTTTATACTTAATTATAAAAAGTCGATTATTTTACGCGATCACTTATATTTCGCACGATCATTTAACTATTATTTCAATTGGCATGATTTTGTTCAGGAAATGGAAAATAAGAAAGTTAGTGAAAAGATTCTCGAGTTGAAGAAAGAAGTGAAGAGAAATATAATTGAGGTCAATGATTCTGTTAAAAGCCCTTCAGAAAAGCTCGAATTAATTGATGCTATTCAACGTTTGGGGGTTTCTTACTATTTTGAAAAAGAGATTGAAGCAGTTTTGCTGCAGATGTATAACAATCTTCATGACTATGATGACCAAAAATGCTGTGATGATGATGGCCTTTACATTGTTGCTCTTCGCTTTCGATTGCTTAGACAACAAGGTCATAATGCGTCCAGTGGTAAGGAAAAGAACATATCTATTAATATTTCTATGTAGGCTACAGATGTAGTCCCTTAATAGGATCGATTATCTCCATGATTTAGCTAACACATGTCACTTTCAACTAACATGGTATTGGACAAACGTGACTTTTATTAGCAAAATCATAAACGGGATTAGTCTTGTTAAGAGAATTACATTCGACCCCATATCTATATATATATATGTATGTGTAACTATATACACTGACGATCCCATTATATATAGGTCTTATAGCAAAATGATCGAATTTTTGGCCTAATTTAAGTAAATATCTATTTTTCAAATGTTATAGTAAAATATCCGGTACATATATTTATATACCAAGTATAAAATATTATATAGCAAACATAAAAGTTTGTATGCTCAGTACATTAACTGAAATTGGTAGATAAATATACCTAAAAGTATATATACTTAGACATTAAGCTATAAAATATAAAAAATGTACATCAACTTCATCAAATTTAAAATATTTTCACCTAAATTTTTCCTTTTTCTATTTATCTACGTTGTATTATGCATTCAACGTTTGAAATTTTACGGATTTCATTTTCCTTTACTTTAAATGTTAGAGATCATTTTTATTAATATAAAATAAAATCTTCTATCTGTATTTTTCTATCAAATCTCATTGGATTCAAATATATGGTCAAAATTAAAGTTTAAATTTTTGTAAAAATATTTTTATTATTTAAAATTATCGATTAGCATCCACAAAGGAAGTCAACCATTTCGACCAAAAAATGATTTGTAATTTATTAGGAATCCAATTATAATAACTTTCAAATACACAATTTCTTTTTTTTTTCAAATTCTGGTATTTTATTTTAAAAATGAAAAACATTGGTTTACAACAATTTTAACTACAATTTTGTCTATATATATAGATTGGGCAAGATTTGATATAAAAATACAAGTTAAAGGTTTTATTTGATATTAGTGAAAAGGTGTGGTTTTGTTTTTTTTTCTTTTTTTTGTTTTTTGTTTTGACATACTCCGCTTTAAATTATAAGGGGGAACAAAATCCTTTCAAATAGCTTGATTAGTTTTTCTTACACAATTTTTTCATATACTCATTATTTCTATTATTAAACAGCATGGATGACATTCAAAACAAAATATAAAACCACGATATTTAACATGTTAGCGAAAGAATCCACATTTTTTTACGAATACCAAATAAAATCTTTTATTTGTTTTTCCTATCAAATATCACTTGATTCATATATATATATATATATCATTAAAATTGGATTTAAAATTGTGAAAAAAAACGTATCGTTTAAAATTGTCAATGGCGCAAAAATATGATTTTTTTTAAATAGCCTATTTCAAATGGAAATCATCTGGACCAATCAATAGGCTGTAAACTTTCAGAAATTCCATTACAATAGTTTCAAACATACAAAAAATTATTATTAATTTTTTTTTTTTGTAATTTATATTATCTTACTTTAAAAGTCAGACATTTTTCTATAAAAAAAATAAAATTAAAACATGTCATTTTTGAAAATTTTTTAACTTCAATTTTGGTCATATATGTGAATCTAGTAGGATTTAATTAACTTGTATTTTCAGAATTTATAATAGTTGTATTTTTTTTTTTTTTTATTTTTGCGAAAGATTAAACATCGTATTTTTTTTCTCTTGAAAACAAATATGCCTTTCAGTGTATATGTTTCAGTCAAATCCAATTATCACAAGAAATATGAGTTGTGACTTATAAAAGTTAGACACAGAGTTTTATTTCTTTGTTTACTAATTAATTTGCAATGAAAAGATTGTACTTTAATTAAGAAAACAACTGTTATATTTTTCTGTTTTTATTTCATTGGTTGAATAACAACATGTTTGGTATTGATTTCACACTTATGTCACACTTATGTAACAACATTTTTATTTCATTGGTGATTGATCAAGCAGACGTGTTCAACAAGTTTAAAAATAACGAAGGAAAATTTGAGAATTCACTTGCAAGTGATATTCGAGGAATGTTAAACTTGTATGAAGCTGCTCAACTCAGAGTGCATGGAGAGAAAATATTAGATGATGCATTTATTTTCACAACCACTCATCTTGAATCTATAGCATCCCAATTAAGCTCTCCTCTTTTAGACCAAGTGAACCATTCCTTAAAGCACCCTATAAGAAAGAGCTTACAAAGACGAGAGGCAAGGCATTACATGTCCATGTACCATCAGGACGCTTCTCATAGTGAGATTCTTTTAACTCTGGCAAAGTTAGATTTCAACTTGCTCCAAAAAATGCATCAGAAGGAGTTAAGTGACATTACGAGGTTAGTTATTTATTAACACTTTACTTAACAATTTCCACTATTAATTGGTTATACTCGGGAATTTGAGTGCGGATCCATTAATCACCCATATATATGTAGTAGCATCTAGAATAGACAGTCACGAAACTTAAAATGATCGTCTTCTCTATCGTTACCATCAAGCTAGATTACCCTGATATAGTACCATTTTGTAAACTAGCTTCTGAAGTGTACACAGAGCTGTAATGAGCACGCTCTTTTCCTTTTTTCATAAGAAAAATACTAAAACGCACTTGTGGTGTTTAACACCATACATAAATGGAGACATACCTATATCTGAATTTAGGCATACCTACATATAATTAGTGGTGGGGCTTCATATCTATGTGGCACTAAGCATTATAACCACAAGTGCTCCTATTTCTCTTTTCATTGTTATGGCTGGGACCCTTTTAAGGAATCTAAATGCACGAGTCTATGTCAATATAAATATGGTGAACCTGCAATTATACCCTAATTAACATTCTTTTTTGATAACTAGAAGCGGATTTTATTTTTCCTTTTTATGTATAACGAAATAAATTATATTTTGTTCAAAATTTGTGTTTAAGTCGTAGAATGATTTGATTGCTTTTTGTAAGGTGGTGGAAGGACTTTGATTATAGAAGCAAGCAATCTTTTTCAAGAGACAGGATAGTGGAATGCTACTTTTGGACATTGGGAGTGTTTTTTGAGGCCCAAAATTCCCGTATCAGAATGATAATAACCAAATTAATTGCTATCCTCACCATTATCGATGATATTTATGATAGCTTCGGCACACTTGAAGAACTAGAGCCCTTTACTGAAGCAATAGAAAGGTTTGAACCTAATTATATTTTATATATACTAAATTTATAAATCAGCTGAATACAAATATACATATTTCGCCAGGGTTAATTGACAGATTCACCACACGTCTTTATCCTTTCACTAGGTGGGATATATGTGCCGTTGACCAACTGCCAGAGTACATGAAACTATGTTACAAGGCACTCTTGGATCTTTACATTGAAATTGAAGAATTTTCTAAGGGAAGATCATACTGCGTTGGCTATGCTAAGAAGGGGGTACGTCTTTTACCAATAAATAATTAGCAAGTCAACCTGAGTTCGTTTTCGAATAGCTTGTATAATTTTTGTAAAGTACATTAAACGACATTTATCAAATGGCTTAATTTCGAACATTTGGTAAACATCTTTGTCCATATATATATATATATATAAAACAAACAATTACGTAAAAGGAGAGGAATTAATATAATAAGGTCTATGTTTATGTATAACAGCTTATTATATTGTCTGACTATGACCTCTTTTTGTATTCCACTTTTTTGCTGAAAGAAAAGACAAGAAAAGAGAGAGACAGAACCATAAACTGACTGAATGGTTGGATTGTCTTTTTCAGTTGCAAAAGCAAGTTAGAGCTTACTTCCATGAAGCCAAATGGTTACACCAGAAACATATACCAATGTTAGACGAATATATGCCCATTGGACTTAATAACGCTGGGTCTTTTTTGCTCATTGTAATGGCCTTCATTGGAATGGGAGATGGAGTTACTAAAGACTCCTTGGATTGGGTTTTTACCGACCCTGAGCCTAAGATGGTAAGGTCTATGTCAATAGTTGGCAGGGTTATGAATGACATTGCCTACCACAAGGTACATATGCATGCATAAAAATATACGTATACTTTTTCGCTAGATATGATTGTTGATTATAATTAACAACTAAAGTTATTATAAATTAATTGTGTTTGTTAGTTATTATAACTCCTTAAAACCAAAACTAAAACCTATCACAAACAGGTTTAATATAAATTTCTGTGAACTCTGTAAAATTTAATTTTTTTATACACTTTTCACTTATACCCTAATATATATATATACTAATTTGTATTTGATGTTGTAGTCCGACCAAAGGAGATCAGGACATATAGTTGCTTCAGCTGTGGAATGTCACATGAAACAATATGGCTCAACAGAACAAGATGCTATAGATGAACTGAGCCAACAAGTCAGTGATGCGTGGAAGGACCTCAATGAAGAGTGCCTCTATCCGACCACTATCCCAATGCCTCTCCTAATGCGAGTTATCGATCTTGTGCGTGTAAACCATGAGATGTATAGCGAGGGAGATGGTTTTACACAAGGAATGTTGCTCAAGGATTTACTAGTATCTCTGCTCATCAATCCCTATATCGATACCTAATTGAATATAATTCATTAGGTTGTTTGAACGGAATAAGTTAGATAAAAAATATTAAATAAATTCTGTCATCACCGTTGGTTTTTCAACCAGTTAGATGGTAACTCTCGTAACATGCGTATGTATGAGCCTTCGTGTATTTAATAATATGCGGGTGATCTCATGCTATATTGACATGTAACTTTGTAATTGGTTAAATACTACTGGTGATACAGTTAGTGATAAAGTATAGGATTGTGCTTATTTAGACTTGGATTTGGTTTCTTAAAACACGTATATGTCCTGGGTGTTAGTTTCTGGACTTGCATATAACTTTGAGTCTTACCTCAAAGGAGTCCTATTAAGACCTATTAGTAACTAGCTTGAAGGTGACATGTTTGAGAATGATTCATGTTCTGTGTAATCAATATGTGTGTGTAATATTTGAAATAATAAAATCCGTTTCTTTTATATTCCCCTGGATTATAGCTGTATGTACTTAATTTTGTACTCGGAACACATTTTCTGCCATTTTCCTTGCATATTTTTTTTTACTTAGAAATATCGGTTGGAACAATTTTATTATTAACTGCAAGATACACAGATGCATACAATTCAATTTAAAAAGTTATGAATTAATTATATTGATACATGGGTTAATTTGTTGAAACTTCATGTGTATCTTTCTTTTGAAAAATGTACAAGAGTAGGATACTGTTTGAACTTTTAACTTCAACACTGAGAAGAAGCAAGCAATTAAAAATGAAAAAAAAAAATAAAATAGCGATCGAGTTGATGGTTTTGGATCCTATAAAATACGGTGAGTGCGATGAGGAGAAAATAGAGGAGACTATATGTGGACTGTTGATCATGGCACCATCATGAATATTATTCCCCTGGGTAGAACAAACATGGAAGATCGTTTCGAGGTTCTTATCTTTCCGTTCGGGTTATAAAGCTTTCAGGTATAATATCCAGCTGCAGTGGTAAGTACTCTGCAGCATATTGTTTACTTGCTATATATGAAGATTGAAGACCAAGTTGTCAAAGGCAGATTTCGAGCTCTGGTGCATCGTTCTCCGGCCTATTTGGTATGATCAGAAATGTGTCGTTCATATTGACGGAAGAGTTCGATGACCAGAAGCTGTCTTTAGAAGATGCGTCTTCATGGTGGTAGGAGTTTAGTAGATTAGACTCAGAACTACTATGCCATTAAGTTGTGCAGGAAATACTCGGTCCCGAAAGTGGACACCACCGCCTTCAGCAATTTTGAAACTGAATGTCGATGCCCCTGTGGCAACGGGTTCTCCCCATATTGGTGTTCGCTTAGTTGTTCATGATGACTCGAGCATGATTGTGGCCACTCACTATAAAAAAATCATTTAGTCACAACAATTTTTGTTTATCACTGAAAGTGACATTTAGTCACAACTTTTAATTTCTTTTTTAATTTCTTGTGACTAAAAGTAGAAACTTAGTTACAAGTTGTTACTAATATACTTTTAGTCATAATCTTTTGTTTATAATAATGAAATTTATTTTGATTAAAAGTATATTTAATCACAACAAATTGTCGTTTTTGTGACTAAAACTTTTAGTCACCGAGTTTTGAGTCACGACATAAATATAATAACATTTTTTGTATCATGAATTTTTCATATTTAGTCACAATTTTAGTCGTTACTAAAATTAAGTAAGATTTTTTGAGGTGACTACTCGAAGAGTCTCTGATTTCTCAGCTTACATTGCGGAATGTATTGCTATCAAGGAAGGCCTCCAATTATGTATTCATTCAAATCTTCCAGTTCGAATGATGGAAACATATGCAATCAAAGTTGTTAAAGCAATTCTTTTCCTAAAAGCTCTATCATAGCTGATTTTCTTTATCTAGCTTCTTTGTTGGGCACTGTTTGTTATTCTTCCTAGATAAGGAAATGGCACTGTAGCTCATAACCTGGCTCATTTCAATTTTAATTATATAATAGATGAGGTTTGGCTTAATTGTATTCTAGATTGTGTTGCTGGTCTTGTATATATGAGGATTTCTACTCTTTTATTAAATAAAAAGGACTTCCTTCACTTAAAAAAATAATAACTAAAAAGAATAACGTACTAAAAGAAAACACTGAATTAGTTTCTCTATTGACATATAATAGTAAGAGATACTATGGTGAAATATGTTAAAATATTGTAATAGAAGAATTGATGATATATAATATTACCGACTAATAATTGCATACCTAATAACTAATGGTAATTATATTTAATTTCCTCTTTATTAACTTGGCTTATTATGGTGTTATGTGCACTTACTGATCTCTACAGTTGCCACATGTCTATTTTATTTCTTCTAACAAGCTAGCTGATAATAATAACTCATTTTTTCACAAGTTAATTGTTTAAACATATTTGCCACCTTATTTTTTGAGTAAATTAAACCAATTGTCCTTATTTGGGCTGCCTGTATCAGATTTCCCCTTTGCTTTTTCATAGTGTGTCGTACTCATTTTAATTATGCCTGGACTATTTTGCCCTCTCTCTCTCTCTGAGATATGCTATTTTACATTTTATGATAAATCAAATTTAGTGAAAATAATTAAGCTAATTATAAACTAATATTCAAATTAGCGTTACACATTCATATATACAAATTTACATTAATTTAACTAGTTTTTTACTTTTTGACGGTGATTCAAAATAGTTGTTTGCTTTTTAACAGCAACACAAACTAGTTGTTTACTTAATATTATTGTAAACTAATTATTTGGTTCGTGACAACAACTCAAATTAGCCATTGTTCGGTATTTGGACCTTGTGTTCTGATTAATTAATATGACCTGTGATTAATTAAAAATAAAGTAGGAAATAATTGGGATTATAGTTAGATTATAAAGAGTGTACAGGTGTAAGAGCTATCACAACACTGTCTACGTGTCGAAGTCCTGATGGGCGGTCGATATAGAAAACGACACTTCCCACAGCGTCCTTGCCACGTTAGCGGTTGCAGAGATAGCATAATATAATAATAATAATGAAGTAATAATAACGTAAGTGTTATCACAACGCTGACACTACGTATCGAAGTCCCGATAGGCGGTCGCAATAAAGAACGACACTTCTCACGATGAACCTGTACGTAGGCGGTTGCAGGGATAATTAGCTTATGGATCAACGATTATAATAATGCGGCAATGATAATAGAATCTAATTGACAGAGGCGAATAAACCGACCATATTGCCAACTAGAGGTTAGATATAGAAATAAAAGGGGTTAGAGACAATAATAATAACAATAATAATAATAACAGAAATAAGTAAAGGTTAATAAGAGAACACAAAATCTCGAACTTGTGCCACAGGTCGAGCACGGAGTTTGAGGAGAGTAGCTCGGGGCCCACAAATCACTGAAGTGCAGGAGTTAGAGGCTGCATGCAAGGAAACTTGTAAAACAAGTTAACAAAAAATAGCAGGAAATGGTATGAAAATAATTGACTAGTACGAAAGTGACATAAAACTAATTATTAGGCCTAGGACATGTGAATAAACTAGTATGGGTTCAAGAAGTATACATGCAAAAATAATTAAGCTTATATAAATATTTAGAAAAATACTAACACTAAGGAGACTTGTTGATCAAGATTCACACATACATGGACATGCAAAGATGGGTACGTATACATATATATATTTATATAAAATTAGGACAACAATATGTATACACAAAGATGTGTGCTCGTATAAGTGTAGAGACTTGATAACCAAGTTATATAAAATACATGCAAATAAAAGTGAGACAAAGCTAATGGTGATAATAACAAGGAAAAAAAGGAAAAGAATGGGAACTTAGCTTCGAGTTATCAAACAAACCGAGATAGTAGTGGAGATGTTGATTTTAAGGGAACCAAGTGGCGATAAAAGGATGAGGTTTTGGTGACTTTAGATGAGAAATAGATGGTGATGTTGGTAGTAATACACCCACGACTTGGACAAAATAACAAGAGGTGGTGGTGATATTTAGTGGTAATATGAATATAATTAAATAAGAATATGGGTTGGTGGTTAATAAAGGAAATATATGGGGAGTGGGAGATGGTGAGAGCCACGGATGAATACAAAAAGGGGAGAGATGAAAATCCAAAAGAGAGATGAAGAGAGAAAGAGAGCACGGCAAAAGAAAGAGAAGGAGGTATTGTATTATTGATAGTCCAAGCTCGTTAGTTTTTAAATGAGGGCATTACCTCTCTATTTATAGGCAAAGAATTCCTTATACAATAAGGGGACTTCTACTACAAGGGATTGAGGTGTCAAACACCTATTAGCTAGCTTTTCTAAATGGACAATAGAATCAAGTGTCAAACTCTTGTTAGCTTAAGTTAGCTTAGTGTAAAAGGACTTAGTCAATAAGTGATTGTAGCTACAAGGTCTTGATGAGCAAGTTAGAGGGTTCTAGAATTGTGTAGCATTAGTGGATAGCTTGTGCACAAACTATACATAGCTTGCATGTGATCCAAATGGCATGCAGCTTGGCTTCACTGGAGGAACTCCCAAAACGGCAAGTAGTTTGGCAACAAGTGACATGTAGTTGGTCTTCAACGACTCGTAGCTTGAGCAAGGGTCGAAGGGGGCTCAAATGACACGTAGTTTTAGCCAAAATACCTGTCATTTTCTTGAGTTTGTGTCCTTTGTCCCATGACACGTGTAGCTTCACTAAGCTTACTTACGTTTTGTTGATCCCATGCTTGATTGTTATTAATTCTCATTTTAGGACTAATCCCAAAAATTGGGAAAACCCCAAAACAGTCATTTACTTGATAATATTGAAATAGCTATTTACTTCATAAATATATTATAAACTAGTTGTTTACTTCTTAAAAATAAAGTAAACGACTAGTAACAAAATCGTAAAAAAGTAAGGAAAACGCTATTTTACCAAAGCAAACGAAAACAAAAAATGACAAACCCAAATTCCATTGTCGATAGTATGCTTAGGATATTCATCATGTAAAATTTTTATTTCTTTTTCTGTCTTTTTTTTTTTCATTGACATTCAGCTTAGTTTCTTTTTAACTTGAGACGTAAACAAATAATCTACAGTTACGTTCATTGAATTAATATTCTCTTGCTTACAATTGCTTTAGTTTTTAACAAGAGACTTGAACAACAAGTTTATAGTTATGTTCGATTCTTAAACTATTAATTTAGAATTGATGGTAGTGTAGGATTAATTAATAACATTCCTCAAAGCGCCTAATTAGAATAAGGTCCCATAATCAATAGGCGATTCTGTTTGATTTTTACAATCTTAAATTTTGACTTTGGGGGGGTCAGAGGTTCAAACCTTGGTAGTGTGTGTGTGTCATTTTCCTTTAATTTGTAGTAAGTGGTGGTCATTAGTTAAGCCCCACTTTTAAAAAAAAAAAAAAAAAAAAAAAAAATTTGACATTAACGAGAAAAAAAAATTAAAATAAAACCTTGATTATCTTCTTCCTCTATACTTCTTTTTTCAATTAATTTCTACGTCATCAGAGAGAAAGATCCTCTATTGATCTCCCTCTCCAGCAAGATTTCCATCTTTTTATTTTTCCTAGTCTTTTTATTCAGTAATCCTTTCATTAGTGCGAAAGTGTTAGTCCTTATAGACTCATTGCCATAAGGGTTTAGTGTTGGATTATAAACTTGTATTGATCCAAGCCCAATAATAAAGCCCAAAGTCTTTTAATTAAAAGTTAAGCCGAATAACATAGCCTAAAGTCCTTTAGTTACAAGTTCAGTCTAATAACAAAGCCCAAAGTCCTTTAGTTAAAATTCAGCCCAAGACAAGAAGCTTCTGATATTATACATGCAATTCATGCATATTAAAGTGGGATTTTAGTTAGCTACGTGCGTGATCAAGAATAAAAGAGTGTTAGATATTATGTTAGTATGAATTATTTATTTTGTGATGTATATTGATCTAGAATAAGTATAAATAGCCCATTCACCTAATGTTGAAAGTATCAAGTAAGAAGCAAAGTTTCTAAGAACGATGTGCAGAGAGAAAGAAGCATAGCTTCTAGTTAGTGAGTGAGTTTGAAGAGTGAAATTGAGAGTTTTTTCCCTTGTAATAGTATTTGAATGACTAATAAAACTTGTTTTATTTCCAACAATGTGGTATCAAAGTGAGATTATGAGAGATTTCTTGAAATTTTAAATCTTTTTAATTCTAAGTATGCTCTATGGATCCAACTTTGACCGATCTTCTACATCAGAAAAAATTATTGAGATTGAGAATGTGAAAAGTTTGCTCATAACTTATCCCTATTGCAGATCAAATCAAAGAGCTCGACGAGACGAACACGCTGCCGTAAAAATCAGCCCAATCGGAGTCCAAATGAGTCTGTACGAGTCACCAGAAGTTTACTGCTAGAAACTAAATCAACTCACTGAGTTGAGCTGAGTCGCCAAGCCTGTTGACCAAGCCGTCAGAGCCGTTTGACCTAACCATTGACCGACCCTTGATCATCGTTGATCGAGTCATTGACCAACATTGACCTTTGACCAAGAAGATTGACTTTGACTGTTGACTTTGACTAAGTCGATATACCAGTCAATCTTAAGATTTTTTGACATTCTGGATCTATCCGTGTAGTCGAAATTGCTAAAATCTCACTCTATTAAGAGCTATGACTACTAGTAATTTAGTATCTCTTCAAGTTCCATCACTTAAGGGTAGCAACTTTGATAATTGGACTATCAAAATGAATGTACTTCTTAGAGTACATGATATTTGGGAGGTTGTAAAGAAAGGCTACGAAGAGCGAAGAGATGAGTCGACACTATCCTCAACATAAAAGGATAATTTAAAAGATTCAAGAAAGAGAGACAAAAAAGCTCTCTTCCTCATCTACCAAGCCTTAGATAATGATGGGTTTGAGAAAATATCAAGTCCGACCTCTGCCAAGGAAGCATGGGAGAAACTTCAAGTCTCTTACAAGGGAGAAGATAAAGTTAAGAAGGTTCCCCTTCAAACTCTAAGAAGAGAGTTTGATTCACTGTACATGATGGAGATTGAGTCAGTTTCTGACTATTTTTCGAAAGTTTTAGCCATTTCTAATCAAATAAAAAGAAATGGTGAGAAATTAGAAAATATTGTAATCATAGAAAAGATTCTCCAATCATTAGATCCAAAGTTCAAGAATATTGTTACTGTCATTGAAGAAATCAAAGATTTGGGAGCCATGCTGATAGAATAATTCTTAGGTTCCTTGTAAGCCCACGAAAAAAAGAAAAAGAAGAAGCCTAATTTCAAGGAGCAGCTTCTCAAGACATAACTCACAGAGAAAGAAGATAGCCAATATAATGGTAGAAGTCAACGTAGTCGTGATAGAGGACAAGGCCGAGGATAAAGACGTGGTATAAGTTGTGGCCGTGGATGTGGACGAGGTTGGAATTCTAATAATATCAACAACAACAATTATCATAATAGTAATTTCGAAAGAAAAGAAAGCTCTACAGGAGGTTGTGGTAGAGGTCAATCGAACTTGAGACATGAAAAGTCTGAAATTGAATGCTACAATTGTCATAAATTTGGCCATTGTGCTAGAAAATATAGAGCACCTAATAACAAAATTGAAGAGAAAGTTAATTACATTGAAGAGAAGAGAGAAGAGAATGGTACCGTGCTACTAGCATATAACGACAATAACAAAGGTCAAGACAACACATGGTATCTTGACACGGGTGCTAGCAATCATATGTGTGGGTATCGATCAATATTCATAAAGCTTAATGAATTAATAAGTGGAAATATTTCTTTCAGTGATAATTCCAAAGCAGCGGTAAAAGGAAGAGCTAAAATTCTTATCTGCTCGAAAAATGGGGGACATCAATTCATTTCAAACGTTTATTATGTACTCACCATGAAAATAAATATTTTGAGTTTGGGACAGCTCTTAGAGAAAGGCTATGATATTCACTTGAAATATTACAATCTTTCTATAAGAGATAACAACATGAACTTAATTGCCAAGATGCCTATATCAAGAAATAGAATATTCTTGTTGAACATTCAAAATAATGTGATAAAATGTCTCAAAGCATTTTATAAAGATTCATCATGGCTATGGTATTTGAGATTCGAGGTATCTCTTTGGAAGACTAGAGCTACTATCTAAAAAAGAGATGGTGAGAGGCTTGCCAAATATTAATCACTCTGATCAGCTTTGTGAAGGATGCTTACTCAGGAAGCAATTCAGGAAAAGTTTCTAAATAAGTCAAATTCAAGAGTTCAAAAACCGCTTGAACTCAGACACACTGATGTTTGCAGTCCTATCAAGCTAAGTTTTTTTGGTAAAAGCAACTACTTATTGCTCTTCATTGACTATTTTTTACGAAAGATTTGGGTTTATTTCTTAAAATAGAAATCAGAAGTTTTTGAGGCTTTCAGGAAGTTCAAAGCAATGGTAGAGAAAGAAAGTAGTCTTCAGATCAAAGCCATGAGATCCGACAGAGTAAGCGAATTCACTTCTAAAGAGTTCTAAGAATTCTGCGAAGTAAATGGAATTCAATGGCCCTTAACTACTATGAGATCCCCTTCCCCCCTCCCAACAAATGTGGTGGCACTAATTCTTAACATGGCTCAAATCATGCTGAAAAGTAAGAGATTGCCCAAAAAAATCTGTGCAGAAGTTGTTGCATGTGGTGTCTACTTGTCAAATCGTTCTCTAAGAAGAAGTATATAGGGCAAAACACCACAAGAATCTTGGAGCGAAGGAAGCCTGGGATCTCCCACTTAAGAGTTTTTAGAAGCATAACCCATGTACGTGTGCCAGACAAACATAGAACTAAGCTTAATGATAAAAGCGAGAAGTTTATTTTCATCGGCTATGGCACTAATTCCAAAGACTATAAGTTATGCAATTCCAACAATGGAAAAGTAATCATCAGTCGAAAAGTAATATTTGATGAAGAAGGTGAATGAGACTTTAGTTCTTAAATAAATAATTACAATTTCTTTCCACAATTTAAAAATAAAGAAACACTAGCAAAGCAAGTAGAGAAGTCCATCAAGAGGCTACTACTCTACCTACTTCGCTAGTGTCATCTACTCATAGAGATTCACCGCCATCTTTCTTAACTAAGAGACATGAAGAACGTACAGAAGTCTTGAAGATCTGTATGAGGTGACCGATAGACTCGAAAATCTCACTCTATTTTGCCTTTTTATGGACTGTATGCCTATGAACTTCCAAGAAGCTGTGTAAGAAGAGAAATAGAGAAAAGCAATGGATGAAGAAGTCAAAGCTATAGAGAAGAATAACACTTAAGAATTATCCACTCTTCCTAAAGATCATAAAGGTATCAGTGTAAAATGGGAGTACAAGGTGAAGAAGAATGCAAATAGAGAGGTAGAAAGATACAAAGTAAGGCTTGTAGCAAAAGGCTATAATCAAAGAGTTGGAATGGACTAGGACGAGGTATTCGCTTCTATTGCATGGTTAAAAACTATAAGACTAATCATTTCTTTTGCTGCTCAGAACAAATGGAAAATCTATCAGATGGATGTGAAGTCTGCATTTCTTAACAGAATTCTTGAAGAAGAAGTCTACATCGAACAATCATTGGCTTATGAGGTAAAAGGGCATGAAAACAAGGTGTTGAAGCTGAAGAAGGCTCTCTACAGGCAAAAGCCAGAACCAAAAGTATGGAATAGCCGAATTGACAAATATTTCTAAGAGAATAACTTCACTAAGTATCCTTATGAACATACTCTCTATGTTAAAACCAAAGATAGAGATATTCTGATTGTATACTTGTACGTGGATGATCTGATATTTACTGGAAGTAATCCAAGGATGTTTGACGAATTCAAGAGAGTGATGACATATGAGTTTAAAATGATAGATATCTAACTTATGGTATACTATCTTGGCATAGAAGTCAAGCAATAGAAAGAAGGCATCTTCATCTCTCAAGAAAGCTATACAAAAAAGATCTTTAAGAAGTCGAATAGATGATTACAAGCCGATAAGCACACTGGTGGAGTACGAAATAAGATTATTCAAAGAAGATGAAGCAGAAAAAGTGGATCTAATACTCTTCAAGAGCCTTGTTGGATGCTTGTAGTATTTAACATGTACAAGGCCCAATATTCTGCATGCAACTAGACTAGTGAGTCGTTACATAGAAACTCCAACAACTACTCACTTCAAGGCTGCAAAGAATATTCTCCGTTACCTAAAAGGTACAATCAATCTTGGTTTGTTCTATTCAGTTTCTAATGATTACAAACTTGTTGGATACAATGATAGTGATTAGGCTGGAGATACTGATGATTGAAAAAGCATAACTAGTTTTGTGTTTTTCATAAGAGAAATCGCCTTCACCTGGATATCTAAGAAACAATCGATTATCATCTTCTCAAAATGCAAAGCCGAGTACGTAGCTACTATATCGTATGTTAGTCATGCAATCTGGTTAAGAAGTTGTTGAAAGAGTTAAACATACCTCAAAAAGAGCCAATAGAGATTCACATCGACAACAAGTCAGCAATAGCTTTAGCTAAAAATCCAGTCCGAATCAAGCATATTGACACTCACTATCATTACATAAGAGAATGTGTTGCAAGCAAAGAAGTACGATTAGAGTATATCAGATCACATGATCAGATTGCTGACATTTTTATCAAGTCACTCAAGTTTGAAGACTTCATAAGGTTAATAAACTTACTTGGTGTTATAAAATAAGTTTAAGGGAGGGTGTTGGATTATAAACTTGCTTTAATCCAATTTATTAATAAAGCCCAAAGTCTTTTAATTAAAAGTTCAGCCAAATAACATAGCCTAAAGTCCTTTAGTTAAAAGTTCAGCCCAATAACAAAGTCCAAAGTTCTTTAGTTGAAATTCAGCTCAAGACAAGAACATGCAATTCATGCATATTGAAGTGGGATTTTAGTTAGCTACGTGTGTGATCAAGAATAAAAGAGTGTTAGTGTGAATTATTTATTTTGTGGTGTATGTTGATCTAGAACAAGTATAAGTAGCCTTTTCACCTTATGTTGAAAGCATAAGTAAGAAGCAAAGCTTCTAAGAGTGAAGTAAAGAGAGAAAGAAGTATAGCTTCTAGTGAGTGAGTGAGTTTGAAGAGTGAAATTAAGAGTTTATTCTCTTGTAATAATATTTGAATGATTAATAAAACTTGTTTTATTTCCAACATTTCGTCCTACCAGATTTTTTTTTTTGTTGAAGGAATAGTCTTACCAAATTTTGAACCAATGTAGATTTTGTTTTATTTTAGATATATTCTTTGATTTTATTATAAATCTAAACCTTCTACAGTTCAGGTTTAGAAGATATTTATCATAAATGCTGCATTGTTGATAAATATATATGGACTTTATTAGGATTAATGGTATACTCTAAGATGACGAAGGAAGGACTAATATTCTTGCTGCTAAGATCTAGATCTTGTGACTACTTCGAGTTTCACTAGCCCTTTAGTAGAAAATGATTGTATATTTGTTGTGGATATGGTGAACTAAGCTTTGTCTAGCAATTAATAGAATTAATGCTAACGATATGAAATCTTCTGTTGAGACATGATGGCGGTGGCACATGATGGCGGTGGTTCCTACTATTTATTCCTCGTTTCAAGAATCAAGCAGCCCATACACATGCTACTTATAATTTGTTTTTTTTTTTTTAGTTTGTAATAATTTTATTTCTTAGTAAATAATTTACTATTTTAATCCTTTATTCCTTCCCAATGTATATATGTACAGCATTCAGCTCATTTTGTCACTAACATTCAGTTTATTTTGTTTTTAACCGGAGAAATAAACAACTAGTGTATATTTATATTTATTCAATTAGTTTATTGTCCTTTTGTTTACAACTGCTTAGTTTCTTTTTAATTGGAAATTTCAACTAGTTTATAGTTACGTTATTTCAATAATTTTATTGTTCATTTGTTTACAAGTGCTTGATTTCCTTTTTTAATTGGAGAAGTAAACAACTAGTTTAGTATTACATTCATTTATATCATTCATTTGTTCATTTGTCATCATTCTATAGCACACACAATCTACAGTTTACCAACACTCAAATACCGTTTCTAAATAGTATAACAGTTTTGTAATTAAATTCATTAAATATCTAAGTCTTTTTTCTCACAGTTGTTTTCTATATATAATAAAGTTACTTCACACTACAACAATACGAAAGTTGCCTTTAGTGATTTAAATAGTAAAAAGACCAAATTATGCTTTGATTAATGAAAAATTCTAAAAAGTGATATATATTTTAATTTTATACTTTTTTAAATCATTTCTACTTTCGTTTTTTATTTAAAATATAAATTAAAAAAGAAGTATTCGAATTCTAGACAAACAGTTTGTTCTTAGTTTTTTTCCCTTCTGGCAATCTCGACGACCATGATGCACCTTGATCACCTGCATGGCTGCACCAACATGCCCGTGGACAAGATTCACTGTCAGCTCTAATGGCCTCTAGAGTGTCCTCCCACTCCACGTACGGTGACCCTCCTCATGCCTAGAACGAATTTGCGATGGTTTTATGCAATCCCATTAGGGGTGGAGGTTTTGGAACTATATCTAGGTTTGGATATGGTTGATCTAAGATGTGTTTATGCAATTTCATGTTTATTGAGTTTGGGCGGTTCCGATTTGAGTCTATAATTAGTTATTTTATTTCCACTTTTTTGGAAATTGTTTAATGTTAAATTTGTGTGAAGTAATATGCATTTGAAATGTTCTTTCTTGAATTTAATCACCTGAGGCCATTTAGAACAAAAGAAAAAAAAATCACATGGGGCCATGATTTTTATCTGGTCCCAAAATGTGATAAAATTTAGGATTTTTGGCATATTTGGCCCCTATATTATTCACGATTAGCAAAAGTAGTTCCTAATTTTTTTTTCAATATCCCTAATTTTTTAAAAACATTGGCGATTAAGTCTTTTTGATAATTTATGTTAAAATGTTGGATATAATTGAGCATTTTCAAGTCACGTTATATAAAGTTTTTGAAGGTCAAAATAAATACTTTACCGGCACTAGTAAAATTGAAAGGACAATAACTGAAGTTTAATTACAATGAACAAAATAATCTAAAAGTTTTAAAATAGAAAATTTTAAAATTTCTCTTAAATTTTCTTTCTATTTTCCTTCCAAACTAATTAGTATTAGTAGTATTTATTTTCATAAAAGCTTTAATATTAACAAACAAAAAGACTTTATTGCTAAAGTTTTTAAACTTAAGGACCTAATTGCCAAAACAAAATAATTCAGGAATTGCTCTGTCAAGCTACATATAATTAACATAGGAGCCAAGTATGCCAAATATCTTAAAATTTATAAATAGAGAATGTGTGGTAAATTGAAAGATTTCTTTTTTTGAAACTCTAAACTACTCTCTAGACACTACAAGAAACACTGCTTTTACCGACGCGTTATAAATCTATGTGTCGGATATATCTCATAAAAAAATTAGTAGAATGTATATTTTCCAATGCTCTTTTGCATCAGAAAAAGTCACGCATTTTTTATTTTTTATTATCTATATATATGCCGATGCATTGTTGAATTTGTATTGGTAAAGGGTTGGCCTCAAAAAAATTCCCTGTGAAAGGCGGATTTTGGGTACATATTTAATTTTAGATAAACTTTCTAAACATCTTTGCCGGCACGTTGTTGCCATTGCATCAGCAAAAGTCGAGCATTCATTATTTTTCATTCATAATTTTTTTTATTCCATATTTGTGCTGAATCAAAAGTGTGTCGGTAAAAGTCACGCATTTTTCATTTTTTGTAATATATACATATGCCGACACATTGTTGAATTTGTATTGACAAAGGATTGCTCCTAAACAAATCCCCCGTGAAAGGCAAATTTTGGGCACGTATTTGTTTTCAGATAAAATTTTTAAATATCTATACCGACGCGTTTTTGTCGTTGTGTCAGCAAAAGTCGAGCATTCTTTATTTTTTTAATAATTATTTTTATTATCTACACTTTAACCGATGCAAAAGTGCGTCGGCGAAAGTCGAGTATTTTTTTTTCTAGTACCTATATATTTTTTATTTTTTATTATTTATATTTATATTTTTAATTTTTATATATTTTTCATCACTTTTTTGCATAGGCAAAAGTCAATAATTTTAGGCACGTATTTATTTTTTGATATAAATTCGACCCCAATCAAAGTCACCAGGGTGGGCTAGTAGAAGAGAGAGATTAAAAGCCAAGCCATGCAAATAAACAGGAACATGATGAGGGTATTTTGGGAAGAGAAGGTTGAACAATCGGATTCATGACTCCACAAAAAAAGAATCCATCCGCCACCATTCCCTCCAACCTAAAAATAATAATAAAAAATAAAAACTTCGTAAGATAATAGCTATAAAATAATCATACCAATAATAAAAATAATTAAATAATAAATTAGTGATTAATAATTATTAAGTAGTAATAATTAAACAAATAATCAATAATATACTTAATTATAAGTAATGGTAATCAATAAATTGGTTAAAGAAATGTCATAAAAATTTTGTTTCTAGTCATACTCTGTACATTGATATGTACATATTGTGACTTTACTTCATCAATGCATTATTTTACTCATAAAAAAATTACCTTAGACTCATTCAGGAGTTGATAAAAGATTATGCATCTCGATAATTTTATGATCACTTTGTGACACCGGAGTTTCAAGTAATAGTTTCTCTTTTTTTTTATTATTAGTAACTTCTTTTATTTTCTTATATATTAATTCAATTTCACTAATTAATCTTTTTTTCTCCAGAAAAGTTTGGCGAAAAACACTGAGAGCCAGACGAAGTAGTTTTAAGCTCCAACTCAAGGCTCGTTGAGTCTCACGGGTCACATGCACGATGCGGTAAATATACAAATAATGGCCACTCATTTAAAGTTCATGATTTTCATCTCATTTTAAATTTTGTTAGTTATTATTTTTGTTATAGGCTGACCTAGAGACAGGTGCCCTTGCCAGCCGCATCGACCTTCGGTAGCAGTGACACTGCAAATAGACGAATGAATTTTCTCAAGATAATATGTAAGTTTAATTTTAATTTTTTTAATTCTAAGTTTCTTTGTAGTAATTAATTAATTCTAACAAAATTTTGTTATGTAGGAGGAATTGGTAGGTTGAGAGAGGAGATATGACTCAGGCTCAAACACAGTCACAATCTCTATTATCTGACCAAGCCAGATCATCTGAGTCCGTTGTTGGTCTACAAATTTTCGATGACTGCGTGATTATGACACAAAACCTTGGTCATTGCTCGTGGTGGCAGAAGGGTGTCGGGTCATTGCCTAGGATGAAGGTCGTTGGAGGACCGAGGGTAGCAAGTAGTAGTGATCCTTCAGCTATTCATCGGGAGCAGGCTAAGACTATTGCAAGCCTACAGCGGTAGCTAGCAGAGAGAGATGAGGAGCACCACCGCCGACTGGACGAGACTCAATGAAAATCGGAGGCTTAGCGACATCTGATGACTACACTGATAGCTCAGTTGAATACGTCGAGCTTCAACTTCCAACCTCCCACTCTACCACCTCCACCTAGCTATGATGTTTTATGTATTACTATTGTATTTTAAATAATTGTTAATAATTTATTTATTATATTTTCATTTTATTTTATTTTAGTTTTTTTTATTTATTTTTCAAACCGTTATCGACGCATTTGTTTGTTGGGGAAAGGTATTCTCTAAAAAAATAAGAAAATATTTCTAGACGCATTTTTGCACGAGGAAAGGTATTTTATAAAAATAAGAAAAATCTTTCCCGATGCAATTCTTTGCGTTGGGATAGATATTTTCTGAAAAATAAGAAAAATCTTTTCCAACGCCTTTTTTACGTTTGGAAAAATATTTTTAAAGAAAAGTAAGAAAACTCTTTCTTGATGCATATTTCGTTGGGAAAGGTATGTTTGGAAAAATAAGAAAAACCTTTCTTGACGCCGTTTTGTATTGATAAAAATTATTTTTTCAAAAATAAGAAAAATCTTTGCTGATGCAATCTATAATGGCGTCGGTGAATAGTTAACCACTACACTGTTTTGCGATGTTATTTGCTGATGAGACACTTTTAGACGATGATCATATTGCATCGGCAAAATACCAACTTTCCTGGTGTATTCCCTATTGCATCGCGTAGATGCGTTTGCCCACGGTCTTTCACCGACAACACTTCCCAACGCAAATTTTATACTTTTGCTGACGCGTTGGGGAAAGCCTCGATTTTTGTAGTGAAGTATTTATATGCATATACATATGGGTAAGGTTTCAATAGTTATTGTAATATTTATCCATTAGTAGTTAATGTTATCTTAGTCGTTGGATAAAAATTAGATGATTCTAATTAATTGGATAGTTAGCCAACAAAATTTATGGTAATTAATTAGCGTTAAACTTATAAAATCATTAAAAAAAAATTTGATGGACAATTTGTTAATGACTTGCTAACATGGTATTTTTAATATTTTTTTTATTTATTTAAATAGAATCTTATTTAAGATTCATTCCCTAATTATTTCCCATTTTGTATCCTCTTTCTCATTCCCTAATTTTTTAATTGGAAATTAAAAAGAAACAAACATTTTATATTGTTTAAGTCAACCACACTAAATATATTAATTATCGACAAAACAACATTAATTATATTCAAATAATTAGAATAAAAGAATATAGAAAAATCATAATTTTTCCCTTATTAAATTACCAATTAATATGATGATTTATATTGATATCCCACATGAAATAAAAACACTCCTATTGTCAATAAAAAGACTAAAATGAAAATCTAAGAAAATCTCTAATAAAAATTGACAACACATCCTATTTTCATTATTGTTTTTCTCTTCTAGTTCCTGCAACACTTCTTTCTATCGTTCTTTTTTTTTTCTACTCCATTTTATATTTTTTTTCCCATCATTCCTTTTATATTTATATATAAAAGATCTAGTTTTTGCTTTTAAGGGATTATAAATTTCCTTTTCACTATTACTTGATCGTTTTTTTTTCCTTTCTTTTTTCTAATAAAAACTGTAAATAAAAAGCTAATAGTAAGACAAAAAAATAAGCATTTCATCTGCAGAAGAAAATATATTAAAAAGAAAAAAAAAAGATATATAGAATAGAAAACCTATAAGGGAACTTACAAAATATTCAAGAAACTCTTAAATAGCTTAAAAAAATGGAAGACGAATTTCTAAGGTGTTAAAGAAAATTAAAACGCTTTTAACTAGTAATATTTCACTATAAATTTGCACTTTATTCTAGAAAGAATTTTATTAATCAAGCTCACAACTATTATTATCATAGTATTTATGATTTATAACACTTAAATAAACTATTAATTCTTCTTTTATAATCGTTTAGCAACTACAAAAGTGGCAAAAAAAAATATAAAAATACAATGCGGAAACAAGATTGAATAGTGCAAATAGAAATTACAAATTAAAAATAAGTTAGAAAGAAAGTGGGGAGAGGATAAAGCAGCCTGAAAATGATTTAGGTGTTAGAGGGATACTTTTGTCAATTTTTATTAGGGGCATTACTCAGTTCTTTTTTAGTCTTCATATATCTTTTAAGATTCCCTAAGTATACATATTAAATGCATATATCACTGTTCCACAAATTAAAAATAAAAGGAAAAAATCAACAATTTTAGCCTACTCAATTTTATTTGAAACTCATTGAACTCATTTGAATTTCAAAATTGTGTCTTAAACCTAAGATGATGAGCACTAGTTCTTTAAAGATTAGCATTTAATTTAGTTTCTTAAAACTTTAGGTTTGAAAATCTATTTGGAAAACAATAAATTAATTAATTGAAAGCCAAGAATAGATATAATCAAAACCTTGGCTTTCAAAAAATGACATAAATAATAAGCATTGAAAAATAAATAAGCTATTACTTAATGTCTTAAAAAAAAACTCAATTGAAGAAATTACAACTTATAAAGAAAATTGAAAAAAAAAAAAAAGAAAACCGACAAACTAATAATTGGGGCAAAACAGAGGGAAAAAAAAAACTCATAATGGGCATTCATTAGGGAAAAAATATAAATTAATGTCTTATAGTAGTGATATTATTTGAAAGGAGTGTAAATTAAAATCTTACAATAGTGATTTTTTTTGGAAAAATAAAATAAAATCTTGGTGGAGGAGAATATAAAAAAAAAAACACTAAGTTACATAAATTTAGAATCAAAAAGATTGAATAGGAATTCTTTACAGTATTTCGCAATCTCTTTAGCTTAGATTAAGGTATTATTTGTGACAATTGTGTTAGGATAATGTCACAAAAATATTTATTATTTTTGGATATTTATTGAATATTTTGAATATTTAATAAAGTGATATTTCATATATAATATTTTTGATAATATTTTGATTATTGTACAAATAGAAAATGCTAAAAGGTTTCTTGATTTATTTATTAGAAAAATATTTTAATAAAGTTGTTTATTAAAGTCATGACATATTTTCTCTAAATAAATCAAATAAGCTTGTTCACTAAGAGAAGTTGGATACTTCTCTTGAATTATATTGCAATACTTTGTGTATTTATACTGTGTCTTAAACTATATTAGTATGACAATATGCAAAAAGTCTTAGTGTATAAATATATTGAACAAAGACCATGTGAAATATGTTCTTATAATAAGTGTAATTGACAAGAATATATTTTTCACAAACTTGACAATTAACGCATGTCTTTCTTAATCCTAAAATAAATGATGGATTTGTATTCATAACTTGTATTATTTGAGATGTTAAAATATACGGACCAAGAAATTAATAATCTAGACCTTGGCATTTTGGTAATGCATTACTATGGGTATTCAGAATATATGCTTATAGATACAGAAAGTACAACTCTATTATATAGAGAAATGAATACCGTCTTGAGAAGCTAAAGGAGCTTGGATGATTTAAACCTTAGCTAAATAATTAATAAAATTATTTATTTATTGATTGAAGACTTTTGTAAGCCTGATCATCCATTAGATATAGTCTTATATATATTATGGAATTGAAAGATATAATTGGAGGGACAAAAGGATAATTTTATCTAAAACTAATTATCAGTATTCATGTGAGGATATACGTACAAATGTTAGTTATCTAATGGATATATTTTTAATTATAAAGTATCTTATGACATTTATTTAGTTTAAGAGTGTAGTTTGAACCTTTAATGGAATAAGTATATAACTAGTAGTACAAGTCCACTTGTAAGAAAATTGAAATAAGTAGTACTAACTTTGACTAAAATTACTTTTTTAAGAGCATTGTGAAATGACTTTTCTAGTAGTATTTTAGTTTTTTATGACCCTGTGTGACAAAAAGTTATACAATTTGTGACTATTGATTAGTCTTAGAAAAATATAAATTTTACAGTCACAAATAGTATAACCCCTCGTCAAATAACTTGCGATACAACTATAAATTTCAATTTGAAAAAGACTACTAAAAAAGTTATTTTGCAACAAATTAGTACTCTCCAGGTCAATTTCCCCCACTTTGAATTAAGAAGTAATTAGAATTGTGTTGTTTGTCTACTAGAGCTTGGAGTATATAGATCTATTTGGGCCCCTAACCTATACCAACATCTTGGACTGGATGAGATCAAAAGCATTGGGCCCAAATGGTTTTCTGGACAGTTAAACAATTGAACACAAAAGAAGAAAGAGGCTGAAAAGTTACTAGGACTTTTAAAGCCCACTGTCATGTCCCAGGCCTTTGGACTGACCGAATCCCTCCTTGGGGAGGAGCCTAAGAGCCTAAAATAGGCTCCTTCCCCTCTGCTTTATGTGTATCTTTCAGTTTTGTTGAATATATTTATTTGGCAACTACATAGAAAATTGAGTGAAAAAGGTGAGAGAGAAATTCTTAGAGTTACCATTGGAGTTCTTGAATTCTCACTTGAAGGTTGATCAAGAACGAGATGTCCACACACTTTTTTAATTTCAAGCTTGGTGCATAAGAAAGAAGATACTTTAGTTAAGGTACGATTTCTTTGTATGTATTTAGACTATTACAAAGATCCAAAATTGGTTTTATGAAAAAATAAATCCGAAAATTTTTTTGTTTTCAATGTTTCTGCTTAATCTAGATTTTTATCATGTTTTTATGCATTTAACTAACAAATTGGCGGTGAGCTATATTCACACTTTAGGTCATATACAAAGTAATGTGTCTTTATAACTACTTCAATCAAAATTGGAAAGTAAGTCCTTTAGGGCACACATTAATTCATGACAATTGAATGAATGAAATTCATAGTACTTTAGTCACATACACAATGTTGTATCTTTGTGACTAATTCGATCGAAATTAGATAACAAGTCAACAGAGCACATATTATACATGACAATTGACCCACATTCATATGGTCATATCCAAAGTATTGTATCTATGTGACTATTTTGATTAAAACAAGTCTCTTAAGGCACACATTATAGGTAATAATTGAACTATATTCATATTTTACAACTATTTTTAGCTAAATAATTCATACTTTAGGCCATATATATGCACAATATCATGTCTATGTAATATATTTCAAAAGAATACAGAGTCTCTTAACTTAGAGTACATATTATAAGTGACAATTGAATGAACCATATTTATACTTTAGGACACATGCAAGTATTATGTATATAAAGATTTTTTGAATTTATTTATTCTTAAAATTCAGCCATTTTTTTTCTCTTTATTTTAATAGTGAGATACATTTTCGAGTGATTTTAAAACTAAGTGCTTTAAAAATTAGGTTATCACTTGGAGGGATTTATAATAAAGGGTATGTTTGGTATGTGATTTGGAATAAAAAAATAAAAAAAATAAAAATCAGATAATAGAATCTTAATTCAAAACAAATATTGTATCAAGGTTCAAATTTAAACATAAATAATTGTATTTGAATTGTAACGCTGTAGAATTTGAGTTTGACATCGTTTAACCTAAAGTATGATTATGATATTTGTCTTCTAGAAATAAGTTTCGTAACATACGTAAAGGAAAACACGTTTCTTACAAAAATAAAAAGACATGCCTTAAAAAACTTTTTTTTTGTAAAACATAAACAAAAAATTCTAATTGTATAAAAAAGAATGTAAAAGACTTACAGGGATGGAACCTAGATTTATAGAGGGAAAGAATAACAATTTCAAGGGCTGCCATTTTTTTTTTGTTTGGATTCAAATAAAAATTGCGAGAAAAATTTTTTAAGGAAAGCGAAAGTTAGATTTAATGTCACTTTTTAGTACTCAGAATTATGGCAAATTAATTAGGAAAGAGAAAAATTTCAAAATAGAATTCTGTAAAATTTCAGAATAATATTTTCTACTTTCTTTTTCTTTGACTTTTTCATCACAAATTTTTTTCTTCTAAGAATCTACATTCCAAACAGAGCTATGAATTTTAGGTGAAAAAAAAAAGAAAAAAAAAAGATTATATAGACTTAGTGAGGCTAAAAGTGATTAAGTCACTGAGGGTAATTATATAATTAATAGGCAATTTAAAGAAAATAAAAAATTTAAAATAAAAGGGAAAAAAAAGTTAGGCAGATGTGAAATGTTAAAATAATCTTAAAACAAAAGACCAAAAAAACAAAAATAGAACACAATTTTCAAAACTCAAAATAATTAAATTCAACAATTCAAAAAATGAGGAATAAAAGAAATAAATTTTAGTCCATTATTGAATCTAGATTTTCATTCCGAGCATTTATTACAAAAGTCAAAATAAAAAAAAAAAATTTGTAATTAATGCTAAATAGTGACCTCTTATTAAACCTTCTATAACAGGTAATTTTTAACTCTTTGTCATTATTTGTATTTAATATTAACTCTTATATGTGACTAAAAGAATTAGTCACGATTGTTTGGTTATAGTGTTAGAATATCTATTTAATTCCTTTTCTCTTCTCTCTCATTTTCTTTTCTTCTAACCCGTATGAGTCTTTTTCTTCTTCTTCTAACCCGCTGGATAGGAAAATCTTTTAGATCTTTCTCTCTAGTGGGGAGCTTCATATCTTTTCGTTTTATTTTCCGTTGTGTCTTTGAATAATCTTTCTATTCAGGAAGGTATATTTCTACCCAGATTTAGATCTGTGCTAGTTTTAGTCTACTCAGATTTTGATCTGTTGTGGTTTTGAGTTTCATTTTTGTTTTTATCAATTTAGTCCATAAATCTTATATTTTGGTCTATATCTATAGTGGTTTTACATGGATCTTATATTTTAGTCCTTTTAGTGTGGTTATCATCTAGATCTATATCATTTCTGACTCAGATTTAGATAGTATAGATAATGGTATTTATCCTTCAATGGCTTTTGGTTTCGAAGCAAGAGACACCAATAATTGAGTGGAGGGTCTTAACGAGCCAACCGAAGTAGAGAGCTCTATTGAAGCGCACAACAACAGTGATCCATATGAATCCCATTACTGCGAATCGATTTCGCGAGTATCCTAGGACGTCCATTGATTATAATTTGTTTCTTACGGATGTCTGCTTTGTATTCGAATGCCCTTTGATGAGTAACACACTTTTTTTTTCTATTATTAATGAAATTATTTTGCTTCAAAAAAATATATTAACACGTATATTGATAATTATTTAATACTAATACAAATTTTTATGATAGTTATATAGAACTGTAGTCATTGAAAATCCGTTCATATATATATATATATATATAAACGGGTATTTTTGTTTTTTCTCAATCAATGAATATTTTGTCTAAATTAAAAGTGACCTATAATAACAAGTCAATTTCACTAATTTCTATTTTCATTCCAATTAACAAAGGGAACTAATTATTTATTTCTATTTTTCAAATTCCAAGTTATAAAGGAAACTAATTATTTATTTCTACTTTTCAAATTTACGCACCTAATGAGTTTCGGAATATTGTTTTATATTTGAGTAATGGAATAAGAATATCCTGTTTAATTTACGGACAATTATAATCCTATTTTGTCATATACTTTATTTTAAATTTATTTTTTTAATATAAAATGAAATATTTTTTAGAATTTAATTTGTGATACTTCATTTAAATAAGTTTAGGACGCTTTTTCACCCCTTACTTTTAGTTGTCAAATTTTGATCTTACGATTTATATTAATATTCTTAATTTATTTTATTTTAACATGAATTAAAAATATTTTTTTTGACTTTATTATAAGATCCGGTGCTTACTTTTTTACCTTTAAAAAAAAATAAAATTTGTTACTTTTATGTAAAATCCTAAAATTAATAAGGCTAATTAAGTAATTTTGATTCAAGGGTATTTTGGTAATTTTATATTTTCGGATTAATTAAAGAAAATATATGGATTAGTTTATATTAAAATAATGGACTTGAATCTGGACAAAATAAGGTCCAGGAACATTGGGGCAAAAGTGAAGAAGAAAATAAAAATCGAGGAATAAAAGGTAAATAGTTGGGGGTATAATTGAAAGAAATTGTTCAAAATTTGGGCAAGAGTACAATTTCGGAAACAGTGTCCCACACGTGCAGTGGCTGACACGTGGGCAACAGTCCCTAAAATTGCACATAAATCCCCATAGAATCCCTCTTTCTCCCCCGAAGCCCTTGCCATTTTCGAAATTCTCTCTCTGCACTGTTCACGTGCGAGCAAACCGGCCACCAAGCAGCACCATTTTTGACGATTCAGCGCCCGCCTTCGCAGCACCATTTTGCCGCCTCTTGCCGGAGCTAGGAGCTTCTGAAACCACTGCCTGCCGATCGGAAAATCGGCCGCCGTTCTCCATCCCGCGTCCAATCAGCTCACCGCCGGCACCGTTCACCTTGTCTCGACGCCCGCTTTCATTTCCGACCACTCACGGCCTCTAACTCAGCTCCAGTGAGAAGTTGATTACTGTAGCATTATTTAATATTAAATTTTTTGGTATTTTCGTAATTAATTCAGAATTGAATTATTTTGTCCGAGAAAATTATACCACATTAAGGAGGAGATTGAAACAGCAAATATCATGATTTAGAAGTGTTGAAACGGTATCCGAAAGTGCGTTAATTATCGAATTGAAAAAGTTGCATTTTCCTAAATATTTCCAAAATGTAATATTTTTTATAATTTTCAGATTTTAGAGCTTAATTAATGCTCGGGACTTCGAACTGAGTTCTGTCTTTGAATTTGGACTCATGAGATCGAGACATGAATTTCATATAAAATATCACTATATTCTGTTGTGGCACGAAAAACGAGAAAATGGCTCGTGAAAAGTGTCGTTTTGCGTGTCACGGGCCGGTTCCGCACTGGGACCTATTTTTGACAAACTATATATCTAACTCAGTGTTTTTTGGTGCTCTGAATTCAGTGGTGATCTCCGTTTCTCAATCTGAGGCTCCGTTGGAAATTCACTTTTTCAAGTGAATGTGTCGGGATCCAAAAACGACTGTCTGAGCAAACAGATGATCAACTGTGGACTTTTCTAGCGTCATTAGTTCAGTATAACTACCATTTCGAGGTAGGGGATTCAATTGTCTTGTTTTCTATTATTTTTCATTAAAATTGGAATTTATCATGAAAAGTGAAATTTCGTGATTTTATTAAATTAAATTATTTGAATAATTATTTTAGTAAATTGTGAACTTGTGAAATATTGTGGACTGCTTTGGATATTTTACGTATGATTT
This sequence comes from Trema orientale, assembly GCA_002914845.1. Taxonomy (NCBI): domain Eukaryota; kingdom Viridiplantae; phylum Streptophyta; class Magnoliopsida; order Rosales; family Cannabaceae; genus Trema; species Trema orientale. Next base: position 833,997 of record JXTC01000084.1, on the reverse strand, counting down.
TGTACAAGTTTTATACTTGGGATTTGATTAAACTATGGGAACTGTACTATTGGATTTTTAAAGCTCAAAATGGATTTATTTAAAACTCAGAGTATGTCTGGAATATTAATGCATAGTTACTTATACTGCTCATCGTATTGCACATACCATAGGACCATACATGAGGTCCATCTTAGACATCGCGGTGTTTAGTAGGCGGCTATTGTTCCTGCCCTCGGTGAGAGCCCGTAAACCCGCGCGCAATTTTTCTGATTACCCCCCTCCGGTTTGGTAGGATTAGACACATGAGTGTCCCTCCGGTTTTTCTGGGATTAGGTATCAGGCAGAGAGTACTCAGTACATGTTGTACGAGTTATTCTAGTTCGTGATGAGAGGATGTGAGCTCATAGGATTGTTTGATTTGTGATATGTGCACTATGGATTATTTATCTGATTTCTCTTATTAGTTTTAAATATGATTTCGATTGGTGACTTCAACTGGTATTTGATTTGGTATACTGCGAATTGATTTAAGAACAACTAACCATGCAGAGAATTTATAAATGAATGTTTTCCCAAAAAGGTAATTGGGTATCCTACTAGGCATTTCATGCTCACCTCACTATTCTCCCTCTCAGATAGTGCTTAGGGTAATTTCAGGAACTCAGGAGCAGATCAGTGAGGAACAGCTTTTCTCGACTAGATAGTAAGAGTGTAAAATAGTATTATTAAATTTCTTGGCTTGTATTAAATACTTAAGGGCCCGTTTCACGGACTCGGTCTGTATAATTAGTGTGCTAAATTGTGAGACTGCTGATAATGATGCTTGGTTTGTTTTTAATAAATTTTATTTATAATTTACGTCTAATGGTGATCATAAAACTGTGGGATTTACAATTTGAATTAAATTTACGAAATTTTACAAAAGCTGTCGTTTTTGAACTAGTGTCGTTTTCCTATAAAATTGAAGTTTCTAAAATTTTCTAAAACAAATTATGAATTTCCATTTGTAAAATTTCTTTTCTGCCACTGGCTCGGAGTTCGGGTCGTGACATTTTATACATTAAATTGGCTTTACCATGAATAAACTTTATAGGGAATTAAAATTAGAGAGAATTATTCCTAAGAAAAAATTAATGATAATTAGTATATTAATAGAATAGGATTAAAAAAAAATGAAAACTAAACAATTCAAATGTCCATTTTTTAGCAGGTTAAAAAGAAGTTGCCCACCAATTTAGAGTATTAAATGACTTTTTATCTATTATAGCCATTTGGTCATTTGATCATAATTAAATAGTTTAAAATTAAAGTATCTATCAATAGATAAATATTATAATACCTATTGAAGAAGTACTTATATATAAAGTACAAAGTGTATAAAGTTGTGGAAAGATAGAAACTGAGTCAAGAAAGTTTCAAGATTAGGATTTGTACGACTCGCTTGTGCTTGGTACACTTTATTTGTATGACTTTCTCTTATGGTTCTTAATTTTAGAGAGAGAATGAGGTCTTTTGGTGGTGAAAGTGAGCAGTAATGGAGGTGAAAATGGTGGTGGTGCTTTTTTAATAAAAACAAATTGATAAAGAATTCCAGATTTTTCTTTAAAAACTTCCAGACTTTTATTTTGTTCACATTTTAAATAAAAATCGTAAATAAAACTAATTAATATTATCTGATAAGTAATGTCGTAAACCCTTTTCAATCACCTAAAAATGGGTATTTCCATTTTTTTTACTGCCCGAACCACTTAATTGAGCATTGTAGTATATAAATTTGTAGAGATTTTGAAAATCGGAGTATTAATTTACAAAACCCAAAATTGAGGTTAATTTTTGTAGAAAACGTAACTCTCAAAAAATTCGTGTGTCATTTATCTTATTAAGTTTTTCTAAAGGTGTTAAAGTAAATACGATTCGATTGCTATAATAACATATCTTGAGTAGCTTTATTGTCAGCCTTAGTTGAAATATAAAACTTCCTTACTACCTACTGTGCCCCGATTAGTCTTTAACTTATCCTTTAATTTAATTTCTTTTCTTTTCTAACCCTTATCCCTCTTTGTTTTCTTTTGCCAAAATCATCGTTCTTCTTTTTCTTTTCTTTGTATTTATTGAATTGAATCCCATCAATTTTTAACACATTTAGATTACACATGTCCCCAGTAATTTTGTGCTCTTTAGTTATTCCATTCGAATTAATTTTTTTTTTAAAAAAAATTATGTAAAAGAATCTGGAGAGAAGTTAACCATTCTACTTAATGTCATATTGATTAAATTGTTGGAGCTCTAAAGAAACAATTCCTTCCCATCCCAATGAAAATAAAACGGAAAAAAAGACGTAGATATTGATTATTCATGGCTCATTCTTTCGAAGTAAATATGTATATAGCCCAATACTGAGAAGACCTTAGAATAATTCTTTAACATATGTTTATAAAAAAATAATAATAATAATTAGGGGTAATTACCAAAAAAAAAATCTAAATTATGATTTTCTGCAATTTTAACCTTATTTGTTAATTTGTGCAAAATTATACCTTCAAATTTAAAATCTTTGCAAATGTCTATTCTCCGTGTACAAATTAAACTAAAAATTCGTCAACTAAACACAGAATCAGAATTAAAAACATATTAATTTTACTGAGAAACATTTAAAATCCATTAAAAATAACTTTAAACACTCAATATAAATCATCCAATTTTTACATAGAAAGTAGACATTTGTAAAGATTCAAATGTAGAGATAGAATTTAGCAAAAAACAAAAGATATGACCAAAACTGCAGACATCATAATTCAAGGCTATTTTTTTTTTGGGCAACTAACGCAAAAATTTATAAAAATAACTGGACATTTTTTTGCTAGGTTAAAACAACTAATTAAAGGAATACGAAACTTTCTTTTATTATTGTTCTTATAATTATTTAGATAGATGGGTGTGAAGATTTTTTCTTTTATTTTTATTTATTATTAGTAGTTTTCTGGGTAAATTTATTTGAAGAAAGATACGTGTTAAATAAGAGTGAACGGTAAAAAAACTTAGAAAAAAAATACCTCGAGTTTTGAATATTTTATAATTTAAACCCCGAAATATAAACTCTGCACAATAATACATCAAGATTGAAAATTTACTAAAATTAATACCATGTACCAATGATATATTAAAACTATATTAGTCATTATGATTAGTTATTATTATTATTTTTAATTTTGATGTTAAAATTATTCAAAAGACCAATTTAAAGTATCAATTTTTAAAAATTCTTATATTATTTTATGAGATTCAAAATTTAAGATTTAAATTGCAGAACATTTAGGGCCTTATTGGTTGGTAATTTGAAAACAATAATTTTAAAAAGTTATTTTGGATTTATTAGATTGGAAAAGTTATATCCGAAACTCGAATTATGTATTTTTGAGATATTGATTGGTTAACTATTTTTGAGATTGAAAATATGTCTTCTTTTCATAAAAACCCGAAAAAAAAAAAAAAAAAAAACATTTTTCCTGTCGTCTTTATCCTCATTACCCATTTTCCACGACTTCTTCTCATCTTCCTCCGTTTCATTTTCCAGTACCCAACAATCTCAATATCATTGAAGCAAAAAAAAAAAAAAAAAAAAAAAAAAAAAGGAGGAGGATATATATGGGATTAAGATCTGGGTATGGATTTTTTAAAAAAAATTTCTGGGTATGGAATGCTAGAGAGCCAAGATCTGGGTATGGGTGGACGGTAAACTTTACATTCTGTACCTAAATTATCTAAACTTTTCATCTTTGTTGGATAGGATAATCATTGTCAGCGAAAGACAAGGATCATAGCCGTCACTGGAGGTGGGGATATTCATCATTGTTGAACTGCTATCTAGTGTCTATGTTGGAAAAAAAAAAAAAAAAACCGACAATAAAAACGATATATTATCGTTTTCAATTTTAATGAAGGATTTTAGGGACTCTTTCCAAAAATTATTTTTAACCTTTTCCAAAATAAGCTACCAATCACGTTTTCAACAGGTAGTTTTATTTTCACAGATTTCAAATTGATAAAATTGTTTTTGAATTGGAAACCAATCAGACCCTAAACGCTAAATAATAATTCTAGTCAAGGTTATTTTGGTAGTAAAAGGATTATTTTACTAAAGTTAAGAGCAAAGGATAGAGACAGAGGGGCCTCCGACTCATGATTCCATAACCTCACCCAACCCAAAGCCTTTCAGGAGAAGAACCAGTGTCTCGTCTTTCTCTTCTCTCGTATTTAACTCGCCAAGAGACTAATAAGCAAAAGCCTTGGCCATCACCATCGTACAAAACGACGTGTCGTACTCCCGCGAGCTCTACGACGTTACCTTCTTCGACGACGAGATCGAAACCCTAGTCACCCACAAGGCATCCATGGTCGAGTCCTGGATCCAGAACATCGAGCACGTCCACCGCCGGCGACTCCACAGGCTCGTCGTTGGCCTCGATGTCGAGTGGCGGCCCAACACCAGGCCCAATTCCTCCAACCCAGTCGCGATCCTGCAGCTCTGCGTGGGCCGATCTTGCCTCATCTTCCAGCTCCTCCACGCCCGCCGAATCCCCGATTCTCTGGTCGACTTTCTGGGCGATGACGACTACACCTTCGTCGGAGTCGGGATCGAACGAGACGCCCAGAAGCTCGACGACGATTATGGCCTCGACGTCTCCAATTTCGTCGATCTTCGGACTCTGGCTAGGGCTAGGTATTGGAGTGGGGTTCCTCGGAATGTTGGGCTTAAAGATTTGGGCCTTCAGATTCTTGGGGCGGATTTCGTGAAGCCCAAAACGATCACTCGGAGTCATTGGGATAAGCCGTACCTTAGCCCTGCTCAGGTCAAGTATGCCTGTGTTGATGCCTTTGTTTCTTATAAGATTGGCAGAGTTTTGAGGGCTTGGGACTTTAGTGAGGAGTAGATTTCATGCTTAATGGTTCAATTTAGAGAAGCATATATGGGCTTTCTTAAGTAAGATGAGGATAAGCGTTAAGTGTTGTGTTTTTTATTTTTTATTTTTTTTAATGAAGTCTTGGTTTGGTTGTCTAATTAGTGAGTGGCGGTACATATAAGTAAGAATTAATTAGTAGGGAAATTAGGCCATATATACACAAAGGTGGCCCTATTTCGGCCTGTATACCCATTTTAAAAATATTCTGAAAAATATGTACATGGACGAAAATACCCTTAAAAATCGTAAGTAAAAATATGCCTTAATTTCAATTTGCTCACTTCCCTCTCTCACGCAGCCGTCGTCTCATTTTTCCTCTATCAGTCTCAGCCCAGTTCCCGTCAAAATCTCGTCGAAATCGTGGTGAGGTCTCTCAAAATCTCCGTCATTTTCATATGTTGCTTCTCCGTCGTCGTCGCCATCACAGTCGCCGGATAAAAGCCAGAAAAATGACTCTACAAAAAGAGATAAGAAACTAGGGATTTAAGGTTATATTTTTAGAGAAAAGTTAGCAATTTCGAATGGTGTAGTTGATTAATCTTTATTTCAAATTTCGATCAAGTTTCGTTCATTTTTGAAGCTATTCCTTGAATTATTGACTGATTAAAGATGAGGAATAATGAATATGAGATATTTATTTCGAGTATATTTCGATCCTTGTTCGATGCTTTTTGATTCACTTCGATCATAATTCGTCTACATTCCGATGCATTTTCGATGCTTATTTGAAATAAAATTTCTATTAAAATTCATATATATTCGATGTTAGTTCGATGTTTTTTCGATTACAATTCGATTTATTTTCGATGCATTTGGATTCTATATAGGCAAAGAATAAAGAAATGAAATGTTGAGTTTTTTATTTCGACTAGAATTCGAGTATAATTCGATGAGTTTCGATTCATTCAATGTTTTTCGTCGCATTTCCAGTGTCTTTTCGATGTTTATTTGAAATAAAAATTATATTTGAAGTCATTTTGACGGTATTTCGAGTAATATTCGATGCATTTTCGATGATTTGTTTTTTCCCTTTAATCGTGTTCGATGGAGCTTCGATTCTTATTCGACTATATTTCGATTCTTGTTTGCCTTTCGAGTTGTTTATTGATTTCAATTTTATTTCGATGACGTTTCGATTGTCTTTTGTCATGCTTTGTTTTTCGATTCATTTCGATGATGAATTTCGAGGCTTTCGCCAATATTAAAGATCTCTGTAATTTTACTCGATTGGAATTGAAATAGCATCGAAACTTGATGCATCGATAATTCGATGAATAGTTCGATGGTGTTCGATGGTATTTGATGCATTTCGATTCCATTTCAATGAAGTTCGATGATATTGATATTTTTTAATTTTTGTCTAATTTTTTTTTCCTTCTATGCAGAACCCGAAGTCCAAGCTCATTGTACCCGTTGAGCATCACTTTCCTGGAAGGGTTACTATAAAGGGAACATCGTTTATTACGAAGATCAAGCAAAAGTTCGAGAAGTATAGCTTCATGGAGAGGGCAAAGGAATGCCCGTTTAAGCAATTTTTTGTTGCTCCTCTAATGCAAACATCTGGAGTACTTCTACACCATTTATTGTTGAGGATGGTGAAATCCAGAAATCCTATGGAGTTACAATTTTACATTGGGATAACAATTTGAGGTTTGGGCTTGGTGAGTTTGCCTTAATCACAGCCTTAAATTTTGGAAAAGATCCAGATGTGTTGAAGCTCAAATCTATGTCTGGTAGCACCAGGCTCAGAGAGACATACCTGAATAACGAAGCTATGGTGAGATCCGGTGAATTAGAAGCGGCATTTCTAAATTGTGAGGAGAAAGAGGATGTGTGGAAGTTGGGTTTGTGCTACTTGGTTGACGGGCTCTTGATGGCACAAGAGTCAGCCACAAAGATTCAAATGGATATGCTGTCATTTGTAGAAAATGAGGAAGATTTTTTCAATTATCCATGAGGAAGGCGATCTTATGAAAGGACTTTCTATAGTTTGAATAAAGACATGAACCACCAAAGAGAAAATTACATTAATAAGATTAAAAAGAATAAGAAGGCAAAGGAAGCTCAATATACTGTGTATGGGCTTAGCATCGCTCTGCAATACTGGGCTTATGAGGCTATCCCCAAGTTGACCGGTGCATTTGCTGGTAATCTTGGCATAAAATTCCCAAGGATACTATCATGGACAAGCAACAAAACACCATCACAAAAGGATTGTGAAGATATATTGAAAATTAAGAAAGTAAGTACATAATATTCTTTATATGATTTAATAATAATTTGTCAACTATCTTAGTTGATTGATGTTAATTTATAAACTTGACAGCTTGTAACGAAGGCGATATTGAATCCACGAGAGGCTGAGAAGCAAATCTATGCCAGCATATATCATGATCCACACTTTAGCCTCGGCGGTACTGGAGTTGAGGCAAGGAATTGAAGGTGAAGATGAAGATGAAAACAATAAAGAGGCAGCCGAAGCAAAGCAAGCTGCAGAGGAGGCTGGCATATTTGACGCTCCGACGGATGAACCAGAGGAGCAACCATCAGACGATCTGCCTCGGTCGCGTATATTCTATATTGAGCTGAAGACTGACATCACTGAACTAAAGGATAACCAGGCTGAGTTGAAGGCAAACCAGGTGGCAATGAATGATAAATTGGATAGGCTGCTGAAGATGCTAGAGGAAATGAAAGCGCAACGGCAGCCGCACAGTTATGATTCAGATGCCACCAATTCTAATGTGCTTCCTGAAGGGTACGAACCCAGGGATGATGTTGTGTTATGGACTCATACTACAGAAAGAACACCTGAGCAGACAGCCCCTGAACAACAGCAAACTCTGGGCATGAAAGAGGTACACCCAAGTGAGGTTGCTGGAGTTCAGTTTCACAGGAAGAAGCGGGTAGCCCACAAGACCAAGAGACTTATTGACTATACCGATCCCTCCAACAAGAAGTTTAAGGTCAACGATCCATGCAAATCAAACCTTTTCCAGAAAATTGAGAAGAAACAACAAGATACATTCAGGAAATGGCTTGTTGGATCCATTGACAACCAGAAACCAATCCAGCTTCCCACTGGAAAGGCATCTGCATCATTCTTCTTGGATCTCCAAACCCATTGGAAGTGGCTTGCAGATGAGGTAATATGATCTATTATGTAAATTTATAAGTTCATGTCATTTTCTATTTTCACTTAATATTAATTGTATTCGGTTCATTATGTAGCATATTGATGCAGCATTTCGATTGATATGAGAACGACTTTGGTTCTTTCCAAAGACGTTTAGGAAGAAGATAGCTATTGCTGACACGATCTTCCCCGTATGTATGAATGGTCGATGGAACGCTTTCAAGAAAAGCTCCAACAAATCAAAATTTAAGTGGGATGACCAGCTTACCGACTACGCCAAAGGAGATTCAAATAACTTTCGACGTCCTTGGGTGGAGGTTGATCAGGTGTACTGCCCCTTCAATATCGGTACAAACCATTGGGTCCTTCTGGAGATCGATCTTCATACGCATGTGATCAGTATATATGACTCTGATCAAGCATTATACAATGCTACAGCAATCGAGGAAGCCATGACTCCGATGATGAAGATGCTTCCACATTTTCTGCTGGCTATCCCTGAGATTGCTGATCGAGCCGATCTTGATTTGGCTACTCTGACCAAACCTCGGGATTTTGTTTTAAGAAGGTTGCCTCCGGAGGACGTGCCACAAACAAGGAAGAGCTATTTCAAAACGGTCCTCTAATTTGAGAAGCAAATATTTAATTTTTTGGTCTCACACTAACTATAGTAATTTTCCTTTACAGTGGAGATTGCGGAATTTTTGTAGTGAAGCACTTGGATTACATCTTGGCCGATCTTCCACTGAATTCCGTAGTTGATGAATTTATTCAATTTTCAAGAGACAAACTATGCGTTAATTTATTTTACCATAACTTAGAGCCATAGATATTGTATATGAATTAAATGCTGAAGTTGAAAATGTATATGGTTAACTTTTATTTTAATAACAGGTTAATATTTGAGTGGAAATAGAATGAGATTAATTTGTAGTCTAGCTTTACTCGAGATTCGATGCACTTCGATGCGAATTCGATTAATTTCGATTTCATTTCGACTCTTTTTCGATGCAAGTACTCGTCTTTAATTTGTAGTCTAGCTTTACTCGAGATTCGATGCATTTCGATGAGAATTTGATTCATTTCGATTTAATTTCGATTTCATTTCGACTCTTTTTCGATGCAAGTACTCGTCCTTAATTTGTAGTCTAGCTTTACTCGAGATTCGATGCATTTCGATGAGAATTCGATTCATTTCGATTTCATTTCGACTCTTTTTCGATGCAAGTACTCGTCTTTAGTTATTCAACAGACGAAATCTCGATCCAATTAGATGACATTTCGATGATTGTTCGATTCAGTTCGACAAGATTTCGATTGTATTCGACGGCTGCAATTTTCTTTCAACATTTCGACGCCTTTCGACAGACAACTTTCAATGACCTTGCTTTTACTTGATGTTTCTCGAATACTCGACGAATTTCGATTACATTTCGATGTTTTTCGAGTAAGGAAAATCTGCCAAAAATTAATATCATTTTAATTAAGTGAATATTATAAACATAATTATTCCGACTAAAATATTCAAATATAACTGGGATGAAATTTAAAAATTGAAGAATATTATTTCCAGTACCAAAGCTAAAATCATAAAAGTAAAATGATAGTAGTACAAATAACTCTTGATGCCTAAATTGTTATTGTTGCCTGAGTTGCTGCTTGCGTTGAAGCTGTAGACATCATGTACCTACAAGTTGCCCGATTGTGCCTTTTTTCTCCACAACGGCTTCAATGACGTTGGAGTTTCGTCTTCTCCCCTTGAGACTTTCTACGTTTTGTTTTCGGCCGTCCAGCCTTCGGTTTATAAGGAGGCGGTTCTACCATACGCCTGCTAATATCATCTGGGACATCCCACTCTTCTTCATTTTCTACTGGATATATAGTCTCTGCATATGAGTGCAGCCATGTGTCAACTGTATAATACCGGGGACACAAGGTATATGGATTGATGCATCGACTCAGAGCAGCCGCTAATGCATGCGTATATGGCAGACCTGTCAAATTAAATTTCTTACAACTGCAAGTCTTTGTCTGTAAGTTAACTTGACCATCTCTTTCACCGTCCATGACATAAAACTCATAATGGCTGAGGGGCTAAACAACCAAAGTCTTCGCAACCTCAACACGATCCTCCAATTTCGTTTTAATCTTTTTTGCTAAGGGTTTATTGGATTCCATTGCCAATGTCCGCCTTTCAAAGGACTAAGTTTGTAGTGTATATCTTAAAAACTCGGCCAATGTTGTGATTGGATACTTCCGTGCATCTCTACTCGTGTTGTTAAAGCTCTCAGTATTATTATTTGTCATGATATTGTAACGAAGGGCAGAGAAGTTTGCACGGCTCCATTTCTCAATGCCTATTTCTTCTAAATAAGTAGCAATGGCTTGATCCTTGACCTTGATCTTCTCAAAATGATGAAGAAAGTCACTCATCCTATAGGATTTTGCCGCCAAGAAGTATTCACTGTGGCAATAATCAGTCTTGAATTTTGCTTGGATATTCATACCAATATGATGTATACAAGCTCCGTGGTGTACTTCAGGGAACACTGTCGACAATGCATTCGCAATACTTGGGTGTCGGTCAGATACGAAGACCAAGTTCTCAACGTCTCCAATTACTTCCTTTAGTTTCACGATAAAATACATCCAGGAGTCATTGTTCTTTGACTCGACTGCTCCAAACGCAACAGGATACAACTGCCTATTAGCATCTTGTGCAATAGCAGCCAACATTGTCCCTCCATAATTTGTTTTCAAGAAAAATCCATCCACACAGAGCATAGGACGACATGCTGCTCTAAAGCCCCAAATAGATGCACCCAATGACATGAAAAAAATACTTGAAATGTCCCATCTCATCGGTCTCTAAACGAGTTACTGTTCCCGGATTAGTCTTCTCCAATATATATAGGTAAGATGGCAACTTTTGGTATGAACCATCCACTGTTCCCCTGACATACACAAGTGCTTTTTCCCTATATCTCCATGCCTTCTCATATGTCATGTTAATCCCATAGTCTTTAGAGAAGTTGTCGATTATTGATCGAAGGGCATAATTAGGGTTACTTGGATTTGTATATTTTCTCTTAATGCAATGTCCAATAACTCATGGTGCCGCTTGTCTGTTGTCCTTATGCCTTATTGCTAACGAACATGTGCGTTCAGGCACATATCTTCGCACCTCAAACATGTCAGACTCGTCCACTTTTCTAGCTCGCAACCGCCATGTACAATTGTCGTCTATACAGTTTATGAACCAACAGTCTTTGCCTGACTTCTTCACCTTGAACTCAAAATTGGACTTCATTGCATGCAAGTGCAACTTCAGCTTCAAGTCTTTCTTATTCTCAAATAGTTGGCCCATCACGATTTTCACTGAATTAGAAGATCCAGCTGACAAGTTATCAGGGGTTCGCTGTGGTAATTCTCCCTCCGAAAACAAGGGAGCACTCCACTTCGATGCATTATCTACTATTCTTACTCTACGCACTCGACTACTTGAAGTCCCTGGTGTTGTCCCTCGAGTCTTAGGAACTTTAGTTGACTCTCCTTGTTCAGGTATACTTATCAACAATCTCTTCCTGTTCGTTGCAGGTTCTTTCTCATTATTTGCTCTCTCCAAATCATCCTTCTCACTATCACCAAAGCATTCATTTAACTCTTCTCGACGCATGTTTTCTGCACCAAATCCCCAATCATAGTAGTTGTCACTATCATTCCTTACTGGAGGACATATTTCTTGAGGACACGCCGCCACTGCAGGTGGAGTTGGATCTACCTCTTGGTCGTCTATTTTCTCTGCACCTGTTTCAGGTACAAATGAAGCATTTTGACTGCAACCCTCATCCAAAGGACTCAACTTCGGTAAAATGGACACACATAAAGGAATACGGTGCTGAATAGAGTAAGATATCTCCTCAAGCCAAAGTTCTAGGTCACTGTCAGAAGTAATCTTCATTGGAGGAATAGGGATTCCATCTCCACCACCACATTTATAAACAACCTTAAGTTCTAAATCAAAACAATTTTTATCAACTCCAATTATTTCATACAGCTTATCTACAAGGATCAGAAAAGATATACCCTTCCATACACTCATGGCCTTACTTTCTTTAGCAATATAAGACCATAATATTTTCTCTGACGAAAACGTCCATTCACCGTTATACAAAACTATTATGTTGAAACGTGACTCTGCAGATAAAACAGAAATTAGATTCATCTGGTATACAAAATCAACAGATCAATCATAAAATTTAAAAGGAAGAATATAGAGATTGCAGCTATCGAAAATTGGTCGAAAT
>JXTC01000084.1:746593-821497 GCA_002914845.1 Trema orientale | reverse complement strand
CCTTTCCTTCTTTCCGGCTCTTACAACTCCTTCGACAGTTTGATAACTTGAAGAATGAGATTAGAGGAAAGATTGTGAGGATATAGAGGGAGGAAGAGGAATGACAATCTTCAGCTAGGTTACCGCGGAGAAGAGAGGCATATACATTGTAAACCAATTATTAAGAGTAGATGTGACATTTCAAGTGGGTATATGTATATTTTTCAGAGTTTTATTGAGGGATGCATAGGGGCCAAATTATGCCTATTATGAGGCATATTTAACCTAATTTCTCTATTAGTATAATGGAGAAGTGTATTTGAGTTTGTGTGAGTTTTGATAGGTATATTTTAATATTTCAATGCATGTTGCAGCTGTTAATATTAGTGATAGAAACATGTGTTAGTTGGTTAAGTTGGTAAAGTTGTTTGGTTGGTTAAGTTGGTAAAGTTATTTGGTGTCAAATTTGACGACATGTGAGTGGGTAAATTTGCTTTTGTCTAAGTTGAGAGGGATTATAGCCAACTGAGAGAGCTTATCTCCCATTGCATGAAAAGAAAAACACGTATTGTGTTTCTTTTTGTTCATTGGATTATCTTCAGGCGGCTCTCCCGTGCCAACTGTCACGACTACGAGTCTTAACACGATAGATCGTGCTGTCAGCACCTGAGTTATGCAACCCTAGTTTGAACATGAGAAGTGCGCTATGCTTAGTATACCTATACATGCGAGCTTATCTCGTATCGTGTTGTGCGGTCGGGCTTAATATTTATTTCCCCAATTGCCATCTCTACTTGAGCATTCAAACAGAGGCTTTAGTGTGGAGCATGTTGATTTGTATTTGAGATTCTATATGTAAAAGTAATGCGTAAGTTGAGAGATCAAGTAGAAAAAGGGTTCTAATTTTTCACGACTGTAAATATTTATCCTAAGCATTTCCAAATACAGGGCCAAAAGGAGAAAACTAGCCTTGATGTTCATTTATGGTTCAGAAATATCACAAGGGTAATTTGACACAATCCTACTATTCAAGGACAAATTTGACAGAGGAGTATTAAATTAAAAGCTGAACTGCGCTTACAATTGCATGCATAACATACCACTACATAAAGAGTGATAGTTGGATTAAAAGACAATGATGAACGTCAACAAACATAAATCCTTAGCTTCCTATACTAAAGAAACTTTTCTCATTTGTCTGCCACAAAAATTGACAAAACAAATCAAACAAGGAATGCCAAACTAGAAATCTTAATATTTTCCTCTGAATCCTTTGAAGTTCATGTGTTTAGGTCTCAAATTCTGCGAAATCTGCTAATGCCAAAATCCAAAAATATAAACTTAGGCCTCAACAGGCACTGAATCAAACTTGTTTAGTAGTTGCTATAGGACCATGTATTCAACGTTTAATTAACGGTTTTAGTTCTTTTTCGAACGAGTCATCAGCGATTTGGTGAAATCAGGAAGAATCGAAACAATTTTCTTTGGAGAAAAAGCTCCCACCTCCAAGGTTATGAGCATACTCGAGGAGAACTTCACGAGCTGAAGAGTCCCAAGCTCTGGCAATCTCTTCAAGTGACACGGTTTCTCATAGGATGCGAAGAGCTCTACCGAAATTCATCCATCTTCTTCTTTTTGAACTCGTTGGAACATTCACTTCAATGGAAAATGCACAATATATGGGAAAAATATCAAAATCAGAAGATATAACCTTAGATCCTTTAAATTTTGACAATTTTTTTTTATGATTAGCGGCTTATACTAAATATTAAGTTAGTGTAACATTATTGCTCGCATAGAACCAAAGGTTGATTTTTATTTTTATACTAAAAAGCTGATTCCAATTTTCAATTTAGAGTACTAATACAATACTAAAATCAAGTTTAGATATTCAACTGCCAAAAAATTACTTAGCACACTAATGACCAAACTACTAAGTGTGTCAAAATTTAGGGACTCTGCTGCAACTAAATTGTACTTAACAGCTGTTCATTTAAGCGCATAAATGTAAATCCAACTAACTAATTCCCATATGTGTGTGCATATATATATATAGGTTGCCAATCCGGTAGGTATTTTTTTTTTTTACCTATGTGTACCTATATATATATATCACTTTTAAAAATCAAGCTAACTTTATATTTATATTCATGTCCTTCCAGAACAATAAGTCCAACAAAATCAAAAATAAAAAGACGAATGTAAGTTTTGTAATTTGGATATACGATTGTGTGAATCCTACCATATGTATAACAGATTGGTCTGCATATAATCCAGTTCGAGTTTAACAATTACTATACACAATCACACGTAGAAATAATAAGTAGTCCAAAAAATCAAATCAGAAGTTTGAAATGTGTTGCCTCTGGTCAACGGTCGAACCTTCCAAGATTATAGGAGAAACATTTGGATAATCCGCAGGAACAAGCAAATACAACTCAAGTATTGGGAACTGTGAACCGAAATCGAGAGTAAACGTCATCTTGACTGGAAAATGGATTCATAATGTGAATTTTTAAGTTACATTCTATAGACATTTAACCAATTATGTGATATTACATCACTTAAGTTATGAATCTAGAAAAGATTGTTAAGACGTAGGTGAAAATTTAAGACTTCCAATATGTGAGGGATCATTCTAAATGGAAATTCTACTAAGAGACACAGATCTGTAAGTGCAACTGTGATGTAGAGGAAGCGTCTGATGAGAAAGATCTTTCAGAAAATTGGGGACAACCTACTATAACCTATTGCTTCGCTCACGAATAATAAGAAATAGGCTTTAAACAACCGTTGATTCTCAAAGAATACCAAAAATTTGGGAAGAAAAGAGATAGGAATCCTTTGAAGAATACCCTTTTCACATAGTGATTTTGTAGAAATACACCCCTCCTCATAGTTTTTGGGTGTGTACACCTTTTAAGTGAAATTTTAATTGTCAAGACTAATATGCTCTAGACTAACTCATTTTCAGATTTTTTTCTATTTCTATTTTTCTTCTCCCGTACCTCCTCCTTCACCATTATCATATCATTGCCACCAAAAAGCTTGGAGTCACCGAAAAATATATTTCAGCCGAAAATTTGGAGTAACTGGAAAGCTTGGAGTCCCGATTTCTGCACTTTAAGGGAGAAAAACGTGGTCCTCCATTTCGAAAGTTGAAGTAAGTAGAAGATGTTTCTTTGCCATTAATCTTTCTTTGCAAATGTGAGTTTGATTTGTGGATTAGAAGTTATTTTGTAGTAGGACTTGAAACTATAGTAAAAAATAGAAAGTATTTCGTCAATTTTTGAGCCTGAAAACATATAAACTAGAAACTGAGTTGTAAAATAGGGAGTTCTGCGGCAAAGACAAAACCCAGATCTGGATAAATAAGAATGTCTAGTTTCTAGACAGCTTGTCTAGAAGGTGAGAAATTGTACAGTATTAATTCCACTCAATATTATTGTCTAAAAAACTGCATAGATAAGACCTAGATCTGGATAGACAGATCTGTTTAATTGCTAGATAGACTGTCTAAAAGGTGATAAATTGTATAATATCGACTCCATTAAATAGTATTGTCAAGTCCTGTCTGAAAAACTTCATAGAAGAAAACCATACCTGGATAGAGTAATCTGTCTAATTTATAGATAGCTTGTCTAGAAGGTAAGAAATTGTACAACATCGACTCCACTTGATAGTATTGTCGAGTTTAATCTGAAAAGCTGTGAAGAAGAAACCCATATCTGGGTAAACAAGTCTGTCTAATTTATGGACAAACTGTCTAAAATGGAAGAAATTATACCATATGGACTCCACTTGACAGTATTATCGAGTCTTATCTGAATAATTGAATATCCATACTATTGATACTACATAGACAATATTAGACACAATTGTCGAGCCATAAACTAGTAATTATTGTCCAGGCACTAGACACTGTCTTGACTATGCTAGATACACTATCTATATAATCGACACTTCTGTCGAGTGAGTAGATACCAACGTCGAGCTGATTTTGTGTATAAAAAAGTTATGTCTAGACACTAGACACTGTTGTCTAGCAACTAAAGACACATGTCGAACTATTAGAAACACATGTCTAAATCATTAGGAACACATGTCTAGTCACTAGAAATATATGTCTAGCAACTAAAGACACATGTTTAACCATAAGAAACACATTTATAGCCACTAACACATGTTAAACCTAACTAAATTTATTAGTTTATGTTTTTTAATATATATTTCTTCCTTTAATTTGTAATTTATTTTTTTTTCAGGCATGTCATCAATACTTATAATCATATTATATGATGGCGTTTGAGAAAAGAACAAAGGTTTTTCTTGGAATTAGAATAGAAAGAGACAACGATCAAGATCCATTGTGGTTGAACCAAACATTACTTTCAAGTAACTGGTATATGAGATATATCAAACTACAGAAATCTACAATAATGTCTTTGACATAGAATTGAGTTACAAGTCAAAAATAACAATAGATTTTGTTCCAATAGCTATAGAAAATGATACAGACGTTATGGTCCTAGTGTGTCATAATTGTTCGTCTTTCTTGTCTTTATAATTATAGTTGTTATGTGTTATGTGTCCTAGAGTAAGACTTCATTTACTGTGATTTATTTATAACTTTGTTTGATAGTATTTTTAGTAGTTTTTTTTTTACTGTATTGAGTTTGTAATTTCATGTTTTATAAGGCCTTGAATTATTTCAAAAATTTTATTAGGTTTCTAATTTTTTACTGTGTTTTGCTAAATGCCCTCGTCGGCTTAATCGACAGACGTGTCTGTAATACTAACAACTATATCTAGTGTACCGACAACCTTATCCTTACTTTAAGAATAATTTGATTGCATTAGATATAATGTCTAGTAGATAGACAACTAGTCTGTACACCTAGACAACTGTGTCTACGGGATAGACAAATTGTCTGAAACGATAGACACATGCGTCTACTATATAGACAACCTGTCTGGAAAGATAGACATAAGTGTCTATTATATAGACTGTACCATCGAGTGACTCGACAGATGTGTCATATGGCTCGACACACATGTGTAAATACAAGTTATTGAGCTTTTTTTTGGGAAAAAAAAAAGATGTTGTAACTTAATATAATAAATAAATATATAATGTTATAACTTAATATAGTTATTATTCATTACGCATTATTATTGTGTTTGTAATTAGAAAGACAAAAGTAGTAAGTTGTGACTTAGTTTCTTAAAAAGTAACAAGATGAGATATTTTCCATTATAGTAGGTATGATAATTCAGAACTCACTAACTTCGCATATTAATGTAATTATTATTCATTAAACTTAGTTATTGAGTTGTTATTGAGTTTGTAATGATGACATTTTCATTATCATAGTAGGAAAGTTTCCAATAGTAATGCACAAATTATTGTCTAAGTTTCCACTAGTAATAAAAAAAAGTGGTGACTAAGTTTACAAAACTCACTGAAATTGTAATTATATTGTATTTTATTTGATTAATGACAATTTGATTGTATTAGACATAGTGTCCAGTAGATAGACAAATAATTTGTAAACCTAGACAATAGTATCTACAGGATAGAAAGTTTATTTGGTACCGTAGACACATGTATCGATCAGATTGACACTTTTGTCTGGAAAGCTAGACGTATATAGAGAGCCAGACAACCCGTGTCTTATATAGCTAGACTCTTGTTTGGAAAGAACAAAAGTTGTGACTAAGTTTCTAATCGTAATCCCCAACAAAAAAAATGTTTCCAATCATAATGATGACATATTCTCATCATAGTTGCGATGATAATTTAAAACTCACTAAGTTTGTAATTTAATATACTTATTAATCATTACACATAGTTATTGAGTTTGTAATTTAGAAAAATAAAATTATGACCCAGTTTATAATAGTAATGATGCCATATTTTCATTATAGTGGCGATAACATTTCAAAACTCACTAATTTTGTAATTTAACATAATATACTTATTATACATTACACTTAGTTATTGAGTTTGTAATTATAAAGAATAAAGTTATAACTAAGTTTCCAATAGTAATAATGACATAATTTTATTATATAGTGACTGAATTTCTAAAAATAATGAATAAAGTAGTGAGTACGTTTATAAAACTTACTAATTTTGTAATTATATTGTTTTTAATTTAGTTTATATCAAATTTTATTTTATTATAGCTAGTATCTAGTTGATAGACAGCTTGTCTGGAAAGTTCAACAATATTGTCTAGCAGCTGTACAATATATTTAGAAAACGATACAATAGTATTTACCCGATGGACAACTTGTCTTGAAAGTTAGACAAAAGTATCTAGATAGACTCCTTGTTTAGAAAGCTCAAAATTGTGACAAAGTTTCTACTAGTAATGGTGGCATATTTTCATTATAGTAGTGATGATAATTAAAAACTCACTAATTTTATAATTTAGTATACTTATTACTCATTACATATAGTTATTGAGTTTATAATTTAGAAAAATAAAGTTGTGACTAAGTTTGCAATAGTAATGGTGATATATTTTCATTATAGTAGTGATAAAAATTCAAAACTCACTAATTTTGTAATTTAACATAATATCCTTATTATGCATTATACCTAGTTATTGAGTTTATAAATATAAAGAACAATATTGTGACTAAGTTTCCAATAGTAATAGTGACATATTTTCATTATATAGTGACTAAGTTTCTAATAGTAACGATCAAAGTAGTGACTAAGTTTACAAAACTTATTAATTTTGTAATTATATTGCATTTAATTTGGTTTATATCAAATTTTAGTCCATTATACTTAGTGTCTAGCAAATAGACAACTTGTCTGGGAAGCAAGACAATAGCGTCTACCAGATAGACAACTTTTTTGGGAAACTAGACAATATTGTCTATCCAATAGACAACATATCTGAGAAACTAGACAATTATGTCTATCGAATAGACAACTTGTCTAAGAAGCTAGACAATAGTATATATCAGATAGACAACTAATCTAAAAAGCTAGACACTATGCTAGACAACAGTGTCTAGTGTATAGACATAATTGTCGAACTTTTTAGGCACTATATCGAGTCACACAACTGTGTTGTTGAGTAACTTTTTATACTCTAGAAATTATCTCGGCACTAGTATCTAGTTATTCGACTAAACTGCGAGAATGATAGACAATGTGTCTATCATAGTCGAGATAACGTCTAGTACCTGGATGATAATAGTTACCCTATGGATCGACAGTTGTGTCTAGCATTGTTGATATAGTGTAGATGAATAATTGTTGAGACAAGACTCGACAATCATGTCAAGTGTACTCGATATGTATAATTTGTCGAGTCCTGTCTAGAAACTAGACACCCCTGTCTAGAAACTAGACACCTATGTCTATCCCGATCCGGATTTTTTCTTTGTAGCGATTCCCACCGTTTTTCATCCTATTTTCCAATTTACTGCTTTTCATGCTTAAAAGTTGACCGAAAAATTTCTATTTTTTGCTATAGTTTCAAGTCCTACTACAAAATAACTTTGCATCTATAAATCAAACTCATATTAACAAAGAAAAAAGGGGCATTAAGAGCCGATGGGTTCCCAATTAAGATTGGACGGAATTTAAGGTGGTAGTGGTAGGCTTTGACTGCAGTTGTCATGGGTGGGGGTGGAGTCCGACTGAGATGAATTGAGAGGAAGGGGAAGATCAACGCCTTCTTTCAAGAAAAAGATGGAAAACCTTTTTCTTTTTTTTTTCCCTTTTTTTCATTCCTTTTTTTTAATTTAACTGCAGCCTTTTCATTTCAGACCCCAAGCCTTTTCTTTTTTGAAAAAAAAAATTTAACTAAGGGCGTATATGTCATTTTATACTCACTTTATCTAAAACAGGTTATTCTAGCTAACAAATTTTAAATGGGGTATATTCCTCAAAATTAACTATCAAGAATAGGCATTTTACCAAATTTCCCAAAGAGATACTCTCTCTATAAATTTTATTAATTAACTCAAAACTTAAAATCTGATAATAAAAGGTCTTATGGCTTACAATAAATAGGAAAAACTAGATAAGACACAAAATGCTGTCAAAAATATTAAAATATTCAGAATTTGGTAACAAAATAAAAGGAAAAAATGCAAAAATGGGTAACAAAAAAATACTGAAATCGCAAATTAGTAGCCTGAGCGATAGACAGGTTCTGTCTACCGAAAACAGACGGTAGACCAATCATGTCTACCGATTCTTCCAGAGAGTAAATCACTATTTAGGATGAAAAATCGACAGATTATCGTTGGGCGGTAGACCGAAAACTCCAGGCAATCTACAAGAAATTCCAGCCTCATTCTTCATTTTTTTTTTCTGTTTTTCCCACGCTGCATCATACTCCCCAGGGTAGAGAAAATTCGTCCTCGAATTTCTGGACTATTTTCATCTGACGATCTCCTCGAAATGGGATTAGATACTTGACATTGAAAATATCAATTGTGCGAATATGTCTTAGTAGCTTCAAAGACATGCCAACAAAAACTGAAAACTGCCAGCCATTCAATTGATGTTAACTTCTTCTTCTTCATTTTATGATCATGGAAAATACCAATTGAATATTCCTTTCTTAACCTATCATGAATCCATAAAAATAGAAAAGAGAATCTCCAAGGGGTCTTGAAATCCGAATAAAATATTCGTTGCTTTGACTTCTCTTTCGCAAATTTTTTATCATGTGAATCTAAAAAATAAAGCACCTCAAAGAATGGTTGGAAAGCTTCACTCAGTTTTATAGGAGCAGGAGCCTTGCAATTAGACTCAACAATAGCACTTGGTGCAAAATCACACTGATACTGGATGTCTTGTAAAGGTGGTAGCTTATCTGGTAACTCTGTAGGAAACATATCACTAAATTCTTCAATAAATGTCTTTGCATCATTTGGAACAAATACCTCAGTACTCGTCTCCCTCCCTAGCGACATATACACATGCCTTGAATCTTTCGTCTCTTCCAACTTCTCATTATCAAGTTCTACCTTATCATTCGCAACCATGCTAATATTTACTTCTTGTGCTAAAAGTTTTGAATCATCGAACTTATCCTCAATATTAAATTCCTCCAAGAGATCATTTAGCAGGAAAAGTCGAGAACACTCCAAAGTACCATCTTCTATCACTTCATTAAAGCAATCACTAAGGAACCTGGAATGGTCTTCTTTAACAATAGCTACATGATCTTCAATTGCATGAGTAGGCAAATTATTGACTTTCTCATTTGTTGTATTGATACAAAGTAGATGAAATTCAAATGTGTCACTATTTTATTTTATGTCCACAAGATTTTTTGAATTATTCTTCTCATAATTTTTTTGCCTATCTTTTGAACTAACTTGTGGAAAATAAAAGTCATGAAACAACTTTGACCTCAATTTTCTCCAGCTTTTAATTTTTTGCTTCCCCTCTTGAATTCTCCAATTTTGAACAAATTTCCAGCAAGAAACTACACTACCTCTAAATTTTCTAGAAACTAGGAAAACTTGTTTTAGAGGCTTTACATCCACATAGTCAAAGTATTTATCTACCCTGTCAACCCACTTCAAAAATTCCTCCGGTTCAAAACAACCATTAAAACTAGGAATTCTCATTTTATCAGAATTATCTTGAAAAGGATATTTAGAATACCTGAGACCTGTTCATAAATTATCAACCATCGGCAACATATGTCTCACTATGCTCTGTTAGTCTAATCATTGCTGGGATCAATTAAGCACACAATTTCAAAATCTTTGATGTTTTTTGCCCTATGATTTTCAAACAGCTATAATGAAAAAACAACTCTGGTATCCAATTGTCATCGAGACTTGGGCTGAGCTACCCTTATAGCAGTGTCAATGAAATCTAGACTTGGAACATCGAATCTTACTTCGTGTCAAACTCAATAGTACTCCAGATCTTCATCGGCGAGTAACCCATGCTTTATAGCAACTAGTCTTCTTTTTGAATCATCCCTTGAATCACGATGATTATGATTTCGGGGTTGATTTTAGGGAGCCAATAATGCAGCCATCTGCTCCATTAATTGGGCTACTTATTGTTCCTATTGCATCATCTGAACACGTTCATAGACTTCATCCACGGGGACCTCATTGGCTGGGCATCTTCTTGGTGGCATCTTGTTTGGAACAAACGCAGTAGATCTTTCGAAAAATTGGGGACAACCTATTATAACATGTTGATTCGCTCACGAATATCGAGAAATAGCCTTCAAACAATCATTGATTCTCAAAGAGTATCGGAAATTTTGGAAGAAAAGAGATACTCTCTCTGTGAATTTTATTAATCAACTCAAAACTCAAAAACTGATAATAAAAGGCCTTATGGCTTGCAATTAATAGGAAAAACTAGATAAGACATGAAACCTAATCAAAAATATTTATTTAGAATCTGGTAACAAAATAAAGGGAAAAAACGCAAAAAACAGGTAACAAAAAAAATTGAAATTGCAAATCGGTAGCCTGAGTGATAGACCGATTTTGTATACCAAAAACGGGCAGTAGACCGATCCTGTCTGCCGATTCTTCCAGAGAGTAAATCGCTATTTTGGACGAAAAATCAGCAGACTGTTGTTGGGCGGTAGACTGGGGAGGTAGACCAGAAACTCTAGGCAGCCTACAAGAAATTCCAGCCTCATTCTTTTGTTTTTTGTTTTTCCCACTCTGCATCAAATTGATAACATTTAATTCATCATCTTGAACTGTAACACTACTGCCTTCTTTGCTCAATTCCAAATCCGAATGGGTTTCAATTAACTGTATGTTTATGGATTTGATTTAATCCAATAGTTTATCTTGTCTTTTTAGATTTTTGGTCATGTTTTCTGCTTGAGCTATGGAATTAACCATTCTCAATTGGCTGCTTAGTTACCGTATCAACCGTTTTTCATGGCTGAAGTGATGTTAGATAGTTAGTACCAAAAATGATTCTAATTTTTCACAAATCTAAATATTATCTTAGGCATCGTTAGACCTCATGCCATATTATCTAGTGAATAGACATCATACAAGGCCAAAAATCCTTTATGTTCATTTATGGCTCAGAACTAAACTAACAATTGCATGCATAATATCGTAACACTATATAAAAGTGATAAATGGTTTAAAAATTATTGAAGAACATCTACAAATATAAATTCTCAGATTCCTAACAAGGAAGACTTCTCATTATCCTAACAAAGATCAATCAAATAAGTCCAAGAAGAATGTCAAACTCAAAATATTAAGGTCTCAAATATTGCGAAAAATTCACCTATGCTAAAATCCAGAATGTAAAAACAGTCCTCAGCATAGTACATAAGATTCCATAGACACTGAATCAAACTTGTCAAGCACTACTGCTTGAAACTTATTTAATAGTTTGAATTTTTTGAATAAGTCAACGATGGTGAAAAGGAGACTTGGTGAAGAAAGAATTGGAACAATTTTCCTGTATGCCATATTTGGAGTTGAAGCTCTGTCCACCAACACTATAAGTGTGACAACTTAGATAAAAAAAAAGGAGTTTATTTGTATTAAATAAATAATATAAAGATAAAAGAAAAGACAAAAGAGTCCTTGATTAATAGATATTATTTAGGGACACATTGGTAATTCTATTAGAGACCATTTAATAAATCCTAAGACTAATAATCTGCTTAGTTTATATGTACACCCTGTAGAGAGGGGACAAAAAAAGAGAGAGAGAAAGCTATGCAAGTTTAAGAAGAAGAAGAAGATGAAGAGACTATTATCATGGATTATTGAGACTCACTTCTAAGGTAATAAACTCTTAACTAATTAAGTTTTATGTTTCAGTTTGATTTCAGGATTGGGATTGAATATCTAGGGTTAGAGTTTTGAATTGCTCATAAATTATTTAAAAAATATGAGGAAGTATCTGATAGAAGATGAAACCTATTGATATTAGGGTTTAAACAAGATAAATTTTAAGCGATCTGGTTTGGTAAATAGAAAGTTATAAATTTTTGAGTTTTTGGCTAAGATATAAAAATGCAGTAAAGGTTCCAACCAGCTTTTCAAAGATTTTTACTAATCTGATTGGGTCATATTTAGTATGATTGGAAAGCTTATCTAATTATCTTTCCAATAGTATATAATTTGTCAAAAACGAACTTAAGCAAAGAGTTATAACAAATTAAAGTGAGTACTATGAATCTGGAAAAATCTGAAACTTTGGATACTTTTTGTAAAACATGGCAGCGACTTTTAGGGCTTTATAGGCCTTACCTATGGACCCTATAATCACATTCTTAGTACTATTAGACATGTAGAATAGGTTCCTTAAGTTTGGTCATTTTTAGAGAGATGTTAGAATTGTTATGAATCGTGAGAAATTGACATTATTGGGAATAGCTATGAAGTTGATGATAGAAGATATATGGGCAATAAGTAGTCAATATTTTTACCGTAATTAGATTATGATTTTATTATTATGATACTTATATATGATTTGTATGATAATAGGTGTTTGAGAGGTTATGTTAATTATTTGGTTAAATAAGCAAAGCGAACGAGGTAAGTAACCTTTAATCTTTTCTACTAGTTTTCCTCGTCCGAAAGCTAAATGTTTTATTATTTTATTATTTCTAATAGAATCATGTTTACATGTATTTTCTATAAAATATGATTTCAAGTAAAAATATATTTTAGTATTAAGATTATTTATTGAAAGAAATCTGTTTTATTGAAAAAATATAATTTTTGTGAAAATAGTGTGATTCTATATTTTATACTAAATTATGGATCAAGTATATGAATTACTATTAAACGTGATTACAAGAAAATTTTTTTGGAATGACTACAATGTTATAATGAGATGAAAATAAAATTGTTTATGATTCGTTACTGTAAATAAGTATTTTGAAACTCTTTTCAGTGACTATGCATGTAGACTCAATCCACATGGGCTATATATGGACAGTACTGACCTAGCTGCAGGGTTAAACGTAGTAGATTCATACCCAGCTACAGGGGTTATCTGTAGTAGATTCGGACCCGGCTACAGGGGTTATTTATGACAAATTCGGACTCGGCTACAGGGTTTATTTGAAACTATATGAGGAATTGACAACAAATGAGACATTATCATGAAGGAGGCATTGTAATGTGTATAAATATTCATTTCATTTCAGGAGGATGAATACCATATTTAGGCATCTAAGCTAGCACTGTGTTACGCCCTGCTCACTTTGCTTCCAAAAATCTGAACTTTTTACACCATGGTCTTAGAATCCTCTAAATACAGCTCACTGAAGAGGATGACCTAGGCAGCCCCTTGTCCCTTAGAGATGTCATTTGGGAAGGCTTGAAGACACCAGACGTATACTAGAGGCACTTGGTAGATGGACTATGTGTCTAAGGCATATGGACTTGCCTGTGATGGACCTGGTTGACTTGAAGTTGTACCTAAATGTCTTGGACCCCTCCAGAATATGGTGGATAGTTCAAGATTGATTAAGAGAGAACTTGACCATGCTAGAAGATTCAAGAAGATGCAACTTAGTCTTAGAAGACTCTGGAGAATTCTAGACAGTCTTGGTGGATGCTAGAAGGCTCGAGATGGCTCTGTATGGCTCCGAAACCTTCTAGAAAGACTTAGAAAGTCCAAGAAGATGGGAGAACCTCATGGAAGAATCTAGGCCATGCTTTCTCCAGAATTCTCCTTGTAAATATCTTTGTAGATATTATTATTTTATCTGAGAAAATTCTAGATATTTTGTAAGATCACACCACTTGGCATGATCATCACTGTTGTTTAGTTTAGGCTTCGCCTATATATAGAACCCCTTAGATTCATTTATATACAAGTCCCTTTTGAGAGAGTTGTAAAGCATTCTAAGAGTAATACGAAGCTTTCATTCACTCAAATTCTTTACTTTGCCACTTAGTCTCTAAAACTTACTCTAAGTCCTTTTCTTGAGTGTTAGTTGTGTGAGTGGGCTGGCTTAGTGATTTGCATAGAGAGATGAGATATTTTGTGTACTCCTTTTTATATAGAGTCGTTTGATTGAATTAACTTATTTTATTTATTATTTAGATTTGCACTAGACTGACTGCATTGCTAATGTTATATACAAGCAACTTTCTTTTTTCTTGGTTTCTTTTATTTTTGTGAGAATAATTGGGTATTATGTTTATCTTAGTTAATAATAATTTTAAGGACAAACTAGCCCACTTCCCCCTGACCTTTGCCAACTATAATACTTTGCCCTAATATAGTTGAGTTTAGTACAATTTGTCCCAAATTGCACAAAAGTTGTGTCACTTTAAACCAATAACTCAACGGTATAATAAGTATTAATAAATATGGGGTTAGAGTTCACGTTATTTTTGTGTTAAGCCTCAACTAGCCCTGATGAACATAGGTTATTTGCCCATTAACCTCCATAAGAATACATGCATGGTGCACTTTTATCATGACATTATAAAAAACGAGAGCTACTACAAGAAATGAGAGCAATTGCCATGACATAAGCCTAGTGCAACGACATTAATTTGTCGTTATAACTTCGTCGCTGTATAACTCAATTGCGACGACTTTTAATGTCGTCACAATATTATAGTCTATTACCGCGACTCAATAGTCTTTATTATTCTTAAAAGATATATATAATTAAATTTTAAAATATAAATAGTTAAAAAATTCAAATATCCAAATTCAAAAATACACATAAAACATCAAAAAATCACTAAAATTAAATTATAATAAAATTTAATACAACTAAAAATACCAAAATCATAACTAATATGCCAAAATTAAACCTCCCAAACCCAAAAATCATACACCATATCAATATCCTCAAAATTCTAATCCATATCTAGACTAAATTAATACCATATTCAAACTCTTAATTTATTCACAACTACACCTAATTTAAAAACTTATAAAATTAAACCATACTCAATATACATAGAAATAAAATTATTAGGAACAAAAGATAATTTACTAATCTCACTTTGCTAATAATAGGATATCATAAAATCTGGAAAAAAAAAGAACGTAGAAAAATAATTATTAGAAAGCTACTCAATAAAATACTTATAATTACCAAATTAGAGAGGAGGATAGAGAAATTTGGCTTACCTAAGGAAGGAGATCCGGTGGAGCTTACGGTAGAGGTGGAGGAAATTAGAGCAGCAGAGATGGGGCATAATAGAGTGGGATAGAGGGATGGGCAGAGATGTTAGAGAGAGAGAGAGAGAGAGAGAGAGAGAGAGAGAAAGAGATTAGAGAAAAGAGAAAAAAGAGATGGAAGAAAAGAGGGAAAAAAAAAAGAATGGGGAAGACGAGAAGGTTATATTCCTATTTTAATTGAGACCTATTGCTGCGACATTTATTGTCATATTAGGTTTTTATTTTTTATTTTTAAATATTTCACACTAATTTTATTATTTATTTTTACATTACAAAAAACATGTAAATGCTATTATGGTGACAAATGTCATCACAATAGGTTCAGATATTTTTTTGGGTAAAAGTTACTTAACTAGTAGCTTTTTATATATTTTTTATTAAAAAGTTAAACGTAGTACTTGCAATTAAAAAAAATTATTTTATTCCTAACTAGTAGCTTACTAACACACTAAATTAAAAGAGCATGAATTTATTATTATTATATTATGAATATTATATCAAAACAAAAAGAAGTGAATTAAAAAAATGAGAAAAATAACATTAAAAAAAGTCTTTAGTTCTTGAGCAGAAATTGGCATATATATAGCGTGTAAGGCATGTATATAGCGTGTAAGGCTTGTAAGATATTTAATAAGGCAGTAGAGACCAAAGTACATTGTCTTACAAGCATTGTGTGAATGTCTAGATTAGTGCCTTGTAAGACAATGTACTAATATGGGGTTGGGGTTCACGTTATTCAAGGTTTTGCGTATGAATTTGGAAAAGTTTATTCAATAAATTTTCTGAAAAACACAAGATTTTAAGAATTTGATTAATCTTAATCTTAAATAAAGATCCAAAATCGACAAGAAAATGAGTGTTTCACTAAAATAGTCTTTATAGGACTACACATACAGCTATAAAAGTCTACAAACCCATCAATTTTTACAAAATTAGACCACAATCTCAATGTCTAATTAATATAACACTACAAGAAAAAATATTTTTAATAAATTCAAAAAAATTTTATCATAGATATATAATAACATTTTTTCAAAATGTTATGTCAATACATATTATTAAAAATCTTATAACATTTTTTTGATGTTATAAAAAGTCGATTTTATAACATTTATTTGATATTATCTAATATTTAATTATAGTTACAATACAAATGTGTGATTAAAAATCTATCCCATTTTATAAAACTTTTTTGATGTAACTAAAAGTCTATTCTATAACATTTTTTTAATGCTATGTAATATAAATAGTGACATTTTACTGAAGATAAAATATAAAGAAAACCCTTTTTTGATAAAATATGATGATAAAATATAACACCTTCTTATTGTTATTAAAAGTCTAATTATAACATTTTTTTTTTATGCTATAAGATTTAGGGGCTTATAGAAATATGACCAAATTTGGGGCCTAATTTCAGTAAATGTCCCTTTGTCAAAAGTTATAGCAAAATGTCCGGTATATATACATATATGCCAAGCGTAAAATTTTATATACCAAGTATAAGAAATTATATACCCAGTGCATTTCAGAACAGTAACTAAAATTGGTAGATAAAAATATATCTACCTGGACATTTAGCTATAAAATTTTAAAAATGGACATCTACTTAATCAAATTTAAAATTTTGGTCATCCACCTAAATTTCTCTAAATATCCGTAATGCTTTATTGTAGTTACCGTATGAATGTGTTATTAAAAGTCCAAACCCATTTATAACACTTCTTAGAGATTATAGAACGTAAAATATATAATTCAATATGACATATAGCAATCGCTACAACGGTGATATATTTGAATAAGAGAATACAATACACTGTACAAATCATTCAGAAAGAATTTACAAGTGCAAATAATTGTTTAAACACCTAAGATTCATAAAGGAAAGAAAAGGTAATATGTCTTCCAAGATAAAAATTTACAAGTGCCAATAAAATAGAGAAACTAAACACTTCAATGAGTTTTAAGATGGCCACAAAGCCTTCGCACTTTAGAATCCCTTGCCATCGATCAATTATCCATTTCTCATTATTTTTTATACGCGCATTAAAACGAAGAAATTAGTAATGCATCAAATAAGGACATCTAATTGTGTTTCATTCAAATTTTCCTAAAAACAAGAAGTTAGAAATCGAGACTTTCTTTTTCCAATACTAGAAGTTTATTGCCCATAATAAAATCATACTATTAATTAATTGTAGTATATACAAATTGTTGAAACTAAGAAAATAAGATCATATAATTATGGTCAAAAAAGCCAACCTCAATTACAGAAATAAACAAGTCAAGCATTTCTCACAATGTATCATAGTTCATCTGCTTCTTTAATTGTGATCATAGAAAGGGTCAAAATGTTTATGTACTAGAAAACCTTATAAATCAACAAAACCATGCACGGATGAACTGGTCATCTTGAAACCATTTTGAGATAATATTCATAATAGTAATATGATACTGTGTGTACATTCTCTTGCCTTTTTCATTCGAATTATGCCAAGTATACTTAAACAATATTAGTTTGTTCTAATAGAGGTAATGCTCTTCCCAGATTTCATCAATAACACCATAAAAATCACATAATTCCCTATCATATTCTGCTTAAACCTGAATACCATAGTTTTGTGTGGTACATCTTTCATCTCTGCTTTTTGTATGGTTCGAACTCCATTAACCATATAAATATTATATATACAAACACGTAAATCTAGTTGAAGTGCAAGAATATATAACTCACTAGTTACCTCAGAAGATGATGTTTTACATATGTTTTCAGTTTGTAATAATTAATCAATATTCGCATAATGGCAATTAAAAAGATAAAGAAAATTATGACAAATATATGAACTTACTTTATCTTGAAACTATCACGACCCAAAATCCTATGCCATGACTTTTAGTAATTTTGAATGTAAATTAATAGAAATAAGGAATTTTACAAAATTCGGAGAAAACCAAGTACTTGGATATTTCATTTTAGTTCTTGAATCATTAGAAATTCTATAAAAAAAAAAAGAGAACCCATCTTTAATTTAATTTATTAAGAAAGATATACCAATTAAAATTCAATAAAACATAGTTAATTTATACGAAAGCTTGGTTTGATAAAAACTTTAACGTTGATAAAAATGAAGTCCGTAAACCTTAAATTGGAAAGTCCAAAAACTGATTTACAAAGTTAATCAAGATTCCAAATACTCAAATCTTTAAAAAATATTCTCCTTGAGAACTAAAGGATCCCATTTATACACCAAGTCCTCAAATAGTAGAAAATACGTCCTCATACATTCACTAAGTAGGAACAACAAACTTGGCTAAACTATTAGACACGGAGTAAGAGTGAGACAAAGAAAGGTACCAACCCAAGAGGAATAAGACCTCGAGCGTGACCCAAACGACTTGCCTAGCCAACGAGGCAACTAACTCGAATGGACCACCTGAAAGGGGTGAAAAATAAAAGGGGTGAGCTCGAAAGCCCAGTAGAGAAACTGTTATCTCATTCTAAAACCTTTTTAGTGATGGAAAGCTCCTGCATGATTAGTTTAATCGAAATAGCTTTACAAAGCCATATGTGCATATATTCATAAAAATATCCAAAACCAATAGTCCATATGCACATACATACATTTATATATAGGTGTACAAAAAGCATAATATCTCAAAACTAATCAGTCCACAAACACATGACACAAATCTACCCATACCCATGAGTTCACCACCTCTCATCAA
This sequence comes from Trema orientale, assembly GCA_002914845.1. Taxonomy (NCBI): domain Eukaryota; kingdom Viridiplantae; phylum Streptophyta; class Magnoliopsida; order Rosales; family Cannabaceae; genus Trema; species Trema orientale. Next base: position 802,632 of record JXTC01000084.1, on the reverse strand, counting down.
TGAAACCAGGGTGTTGGCACTACATGTGCCATACAGCCTGCCTTATACCTAGCTCATAACCGGAAAGGACATCTGTGTATCGCCTACCAAACCTGGAAGGGCAATAGCATTGCCTACACCTACCAAATGGAGAGGTAATCAGAAGAAATAGCTCGCGCAGATTCACGGACTCTACACCGTCAGTGGGGTCCGAGTGCCACACTGTAAAAACCATATGATATTAACCTGGGACTCATGTGTGATCCTATGACACGTATACTTTGAACTAATGTGTAAAAGTAACTATGCAGTAATTTAAGTTCAAATAATACTCTGGTTTTTAATGAAATAGTTAATCAAATTTTCATAGAGAAATGGGCAGCATAACGACCCTATTTTAGCATATCAAAAAATAACCTGCACTCAGAAAATTTCTAAAGCAACCCAATATATGTAATACAATTTAATTCCACCAGATATTTCTAAAACAGTTCTAAAATCATATTTATTATCATATGTTGCAGAAAATGAGTTTTATTCAGAACGACGTAAAAGAGAGATAACGGAGTCCCTACCTCACTAGGATAGCGATACCACGGTATTGAATGCTCAAGGCACCGATTAGACGATCGTTTGGAGGATCGGGAACTAATTCCATGTCCTCGATCGCTCACTTGGGAAAAACCAACTTCTCAACAAAGCTTCGAATCAATGAACGGACCTCTTCATTGAATTCCTAATGTCCAAAATAACTAAGTTAGACACATAACTCAACCAATTCGGGTCCCAGCTGAAAACAGACCGGTGACACATAAAACTAGATAAATCTAAGTCGTTAGATATTGACTTTCATGCTGGTCACCAAATATAGTCAATATATATATCAAACTTCTCTATTTTCTGAGTATATTCCAAAAAAGACAACAAAAATGAAATCTAACAGTCGGATCGAAAACTAAAATTCGAAACTCAAAATACCCAAAAACGGCAACTTTCAATCGCGCAAAATGGGATCGTGAAATATATATCTTGAGGTTCCTCTCGACGATACGAACCCAATGAGCCCAAAAACATGCGTTGAATTGGCCGAAATCATCACCAGAAATTCAAAGTTCCTCACGGTCTCTAATGGTGTTTTCCGACGATGGGGAGCTCAGCGGCGACCGAGGATGGTCAGCACGGGTAGTTGGCACTACGGGAAGACTTCACCGGTGGCTGGACTGGCTGGACTGGCCGGACAATGGCCTGGCGGCAGTGGCTTCCCTTGGTCCTCCTTCGGCTGAGAGCATTGAGAGAGAGATGAGAGAGTGAGAGGGATGCATCGGGAGAGGGAGAGGGAAGAGAGAGAGAGAGAGGGTAGCGTACACATATATATATTTAATAATTTTTTTAAAATATTATGGTGAAAAGACCAATTTGCCCTTTAAAAATAAGGAGTATTGCCTTCTCCCCTCCATATAGGAATTTAGTCCCGAAATTCAAGTACAAACTGAGAGTATGAATAAGATTGAAAGAAATAGTCACTGGAAGTGGAATTTAAGAATATTAAACCGAACGCTAGGTAATGAAAGCGCGTGAAACAAACATCCCTCACTTGGCATTAGAATCCCACCAACATACCAAACCGCACAGTGGTATGGTATAAGGATGCGCCCAAAGAGATACGAAATCATAAGATGGCTCATCAATAGGTACAAGAATCTCAACACTTATGGTTGGAAATGATAACCTCAAGTATGTGAGTCATCAAAAGATAATGATGATAACCCTAGCTAGAAGCCAGAAACTCATGACTCTGAACACTGATTGTAAGGCACCAAACTAGAATAACAGACCAAATATCATATATAAGAATACCGCCCCCCCTGATCATACCAGATCAACAATCTTCTGAGACATTCCATTTATCTGCAACTAGTTCTTGGTCCTAGACAATCTTTGAGTCAATAACTCTAACAGGAGTTTCCTTCCCAAGTATAGAACACAACCGAATAGAGTTTAATATGAAGAACAAGAATTCTTGTGTTACACTATACAAGATAAACGCAATTACAAATCCAAGGTGAAAAAGAGAGTTTAATGGTTCACAACCATTTTCTGCTCTCTGATTAGAGCAAGGAATAACATAAAATACAAACCACTTCTAGTCAAATACAAGACTAGAACACCCAAACAGGAAATCACCAATATAAGACATTAGTACAAACTTCAATCTCAAATGCAGGCATCCAAACATAAGAAATCTCAAAAGTATTTCAAATCTTTTATCCAGTGTAAAACCTTATCAAAGAAAACCAAAGCGAATGCTGACCTAAAGACTCTATAAGCCCTTGATATAAAGAAAACTCCATGGACACAATCCAATATCTTGGAAATATACATATATAACAATTAAAATCGACACTTAACGCCCCAAAAATAAGGTTCTAATAGGATAGGCTATCTGGTACCATCCTCGAGGGACGCCTGTCTCCCATGAAACCTCATTTCAATTTTTAATGAAAACAATTTTGAAAACATTGAATGTAAAAAGTGTTGGGGCCTAGGAATACTACACTAGTTCACAATATGATTTCTCCCTGGCCAAAGGCAAACCACACCTGAACTTTGAGTACCGCTTTACAATACAGAAGTAGAGTCCAACAGCTTTTAGGATAAAATCCATAAGTGATCTCATTCCAGTTATCGCCAGTCATACGACAATAACCATGCCATATATAATTTAAACCAAATAAGGAAATTAGATCAAACTCAACATCTACATCTAGAAAAGTTTCACTCCATGCATATATGATGAAAATCTCTAACAGTCACAAGCATCAACCTATAAAGTTGAGTTATACATAATAACCATTTAGTAAAACAAACATGGAATGCATGAAAAGATACTAGCATGTTTTCTATAATCAACAAACGGATATTTATTACGTAAACAACACTTATTTGGAAAAATAACAAATGAGGCCATATTTAAATTACTATGGTCAGTTTTTCTTTCAAAACTTATAAAACATTTGGGCCTCAATGTAACACTTCCAAGATTAACCGTATCACTACGGAGGCCAAACTAAGAAGTGTTACTCTTTCTTAAACCATAACTTTAGTTTTTGCAAAAAAGTGGGCCAAATTTAAACTTTTCAAGCTCTAAAACAAAAGAAACTGCGTGGCATTACTTTTTGAAAGTGTATTTACAAAATGTACAACAAAAAAATGCCTTGTCAGTTTATCTTGCCATCAACAGTTATATTTACAACACACCAAAATATCAAAATACAAAGAAAACATTGCTCACAAGTCAAGCTCATCTACATTTGTATGATCATGGTGATGAGAAAGCGTGCTAACTAACTAGCAACTCTATACATCATATATCTCTTCACCTGCGTCACAGGAACTAAATGAGCTAACGCTCAGTAAGTAAAGATCATGCATACTCATGAATGTGTTTCATGCATAAACTTCATTGAAATTCCCATTGTACTCTTTCTTTTATAACTTTTTATTTTAATGCACTTTTCTTAGAAAACATTTCTTTATAGGGCCCTTGAGTACGTTACAAAAGTCGCGGCAGTCGGTAGGCCGTGCCCACCTTGTGCGGGAAGGAAACACATGGCCAATGTGAACCACACCTACCCAACGCAGACCGACTAAGTAATACACCTAATCAATCTCATAGTACAATACCCAGTCCCGGCAGTCGGTAAGCCGTGCCCACCTTGTGCGGGAAGGATGCCTTGGCAAACCATACTTACCCAACGCAGATAGACTAGAGACTATACTTAAAACATATCTCATAAAATTAGTACAATGGTACTACTTTAAATCCAATGCGTGAAAAACTTCACTTCTTTGAAAATCATGCTTAAATGATCATGTCATGCTTATATCTTTCATAAACAAATAATAACTATATAAATAACATACAATTGAAATAATACACATAAGCATGTAGGAAAACATCTTGTATTTACTACTGTTCTTGTGATGCAGTTAAAATAAATCTTTACTTACCTCGTGTCCTGAATAGAAATTGATAGTGGAAAGGGTCAATATCCCCTAGAGATTAGTGTGCCAATCACCTGTCATGAAATTTTTTTATTCTAGATGCACATTTTTCTAAAATGAATGAACTAAGATACTTGAACAAGACCGAAATCACTACTTTCACCAAATTAGGAAATTTGATCATATATTAACTCGGAAGCATACAAATCACTTAAGGTACTTGGTAGTCAATAACTAGTATTGAAAAACTATTTAAAAGTACTAAAATATGAATACTAGTCCATTAGAACAAAATGATCCAAAATGGCACCTAACTTAAAAAAAACTAGTCCAATTGGTTCTAAATGGTACCATTTGGTTCTAAAAATATTTGGACAGCACCTCCCCTATTTTTAGGACATCCCCACATGATTAAAATCATGGTTTTCAACCTGTAATAATAATCAATAAGCCAATTCCCATGTATACACATCCAAGGGGATCATTCAGTATAACCTAAGTACACTTAAATTCATTTCGATTTGGACAAAGTTTAAAACTACTTTTATACTTATTTTTCATAATAACCAGCCATAAAATGAGAGTGATAGATAATAGTATTAATAAAATATACACTCCAATCTTAAGAAATCAGATTACAAACATAGAAAACTTAATCTACTACACATGAAAATACTTAAATCTATAAATAGCAAACTTTGGGGCTTAAGACCTAACTTTAATCCTTTACTTAAATTTTATGTTTTCAGAAACATATAAGGGTTCCTAGGACCATTAGTCATCAAATAAAAGCTTAGGTTCAAGAGCTGAAATAAAAGGAATTCACTACCAATTCAAAATCCCACTTAAACCTTACCTTGACTAGTTTGAGAATTTATTAAAGCTCGTGCCTTCTACCTCCACCAAATTGATTCTCAAGGCTTAGAATTGGATTATAGGACTGAAGAGGACCTGTAGGAAACCATTATTTAAGTAGTATCAAGTGGAGAATTGAAATAAGAAAACAAAACCTAGGAAGAAGAACTAGTTGAGTTACCTTGACTAGTTTGGATCTATCTTGCTTTCTAGAGCTCGAAATTGAGTTCTACCACTTGGAAACTCTTTGATATGGATAAGGAAAGTTGTGAGAAGTATAGGAAGGTGTTGGAGAGGCTCAGGTCGTTGCTGGAGAGGAAGGGAAAGAAAATGACATGATTTGGTCAAAAATCAATAAATGGCTAAGAAAAGGCATTACTTAATTTCTAAGGGGTATTTTGGGTATTTCACTCATTACTTTCCATGTGTCAAGCTCTAAAACACTCCTAGCATAGTCACCACGTTACTGGACAATCCTATGCACAAGTCTAGCCAAAGTTGGTGAATCCTAGCTTAGAAAGTGAAATCTAGTCATACTTTGACTAATGATCCTATATGGCCAATCTTATTGTAATTTGGTGGAACTTAGCCCCATAACCAATCATTAAACATAAAAATAAGTCAATTAGACTCTAAATAATAATTTAAATAAAGTATCAATGCCTAATTATTAGAGTGCACAAAATTAACCTTACGCGATTAAGCTGAATCTAAGTTAGCTTAGTGTAACTAATCACCAATTCAGTACAGTGACTGCCACCTCCTGCTTACCTGGGGCCGACCAATAAAATGCTATAATTGAGTCCTAAATATTAAATTAAAGCTATTTAACGTATTAAACGAACTGTGAATTAAGCTCCGAAAAGCGTGAAAAATGTATTTTACCGAAAAACTACTATTTGACCTAGTTGTCAACTAATATAATCTTAATGTATGTGCATATAGTATTGCTATTCATGAATATATTCTTCGTTCTTTTCACACACCAAGCTCTCTCTTTGAGAGTACTGAGCCTTTATACTGCATAGGAGCACTTCAACAAATATTAGTGCAATAATACATATCGACAGCATTTTAACAATCAGAATGAATAATTTACCATAAAATTGACACTAGTGTCATGATATGTCTATTATACAATATGAACATGTTTATTATTGGCTTATTATGTATGTAAGAATCTTGGGCATCATACATCGTGACACCTAGTGCTGCATGCACTGTCTACATCGAGCCACTTAACTCAGCCTAAATGTTGACACATAGTTGTCACTAATGTCATTTGTATGCTTGACACTTAGCTTGCCCAAATGTTGACATCTAGTTGCCACTAATCTCATCTGCATGCTTGACACCCAGCTTGTCCTATTCCACTATGTGTTTCCTACTGACACCTCATGCTTTCGAACTTTACACCCCCGTGCTTTGATCTGACACCTCATGCTTACAGTGACACCTCGTGCTTACAGTGCCACCTCGTGCTTCATTTTTTTCTTATCATCAAAATATCATGATTTGTAGAACTATCTAGCATGAAAATCGAGACATACTAACTTCTCCTTAGAAATTGATCATAACATTAGAAATAGTCCTATCTCTTCCGTCAGCAGCTTATCTATTCTAGATTGTTAGAAACTTAACTGTCAATTTTCGTCGAAAATATTTTCATTCATCATATTGTCTATCATCAAAAGTTTACACTGCTATATACCTCAGTTAGTAGCTTAACTCATTTCTATTACAGAAAACCTAACAGCAAAAGTCTGTCTCATAAAACGTAAAATCCTTTTTACTAGGATCTTTATGAACTTATAAAATCATTAAGCTCCTCATTGACAAGCTTAGCTCCTCTATTTAACTCAGAACTAGACAAGCCTCTATACAATAGCATGTAAGCATACACGTGAATTGAGGTGTGACACTCAATCCAAATCATAACTAAAAACAACGGGAGATTTTCGTAGAATTCCAAAATATTTTCCAACGTAATCAAAATAAGTTTCTCAAAAAGTCTGAAAGTTCACACTTCATTTTTTTTTTTTACATATATAACGGAAAATATTGAAGTGTGAAAAATTACCAAAATATTTTCTCAAGGTGGGTAAAATAAACACCGATTCTTATTTAACCCTTTAAAATAAGCATTAAAAGTTCATGGGGGTTTATACTAGGCATGACAAACCAATTAACATATATATGAACTCTATAAACTAGAAAGCTAGAATCAAATCTTTAAGAAGAATATCACATACTAACATGCACTACTCAAGGCTTGTCAAACATAAAGCCAATGCATATAACTCAAAACCTATCAAATGTATAACCAAGGCATATAACTCAATGCCTTTTATTAATTTGCAAATCAAAATTTCATCCTCCTCCCATGTATCTTCCAACACTAGGGAGATTGATCCAAACCAATTACACAATGTCCAAAGTCCAACTAAAACAAGTCCTGCATAGTCTAATGCAACTTGTTCACACCGTGGAAAATCAAGTTAGCATGAATCATTATACTAAATAATCCAACAAACACCAAGGGACCATGTATCAATCAATAAGTAAAATCACATCAAAGAAAACTTATAAGAACATGCAATTTGAACCATTAAACGCACCAGGCATAAGTGACAAGCTTTACAGAATTTAAATCAAAATTCTCAATTCAGACGTTTTCACCTGAAAAGAATTTTTGTAACTCAAACAGTCATATCAATTTCCATTCTCTAAGCAATACATTCTATAGAAAATCACAAGTACAAATCTTCAAACACACGTGTGAAGCTAAAGATTTTCCCCTAAAATCGAATAGTCAAACTTGTAAATATTTTTCAAAACGTTTCTTAAGTGAATGTGTGAACCAATTTACAAAGATATTGATTTGATCTCAAATCAAGTGTTAAATAGGGATTGGAAAATGATTTGTAATTTACTAAAAAGGAACTTGCAAAGCTTTATTTATGTATATACATTTATGGAAATAAACTACTTAATCAAAAGGTATTTCAAATCGACATTTCCAAACGTAAAACAAATCTTACTAATATACAAATAAGTTAGTAATGTCAAAATGCTTAGTTTCAAAGTAACATATTAATTTAAAACAATACCTTCTTTTGAAAAAGTGTACTGATTTTTACCCAACCAGTGCTCAAGTTTAAAATATTCTTGATCTCTTTTAAAACAAATATGTTACTTTGGTCAAACACAAGGGTCTACATTGTTTAAAATCTTAATTGTCAACTTGGCATTTCTAAAAGTTCTAAAACTGAATAACTCGGTTTTTAAATCCAACCAACTCTCAACAGGTCAATAATTCTTCATTCAAAGAACCACAATAACAAAACTTGATGAACTAGAGGAATGCAATTATAATTGTTAAACAATATCTCAAAATATCTTACTACTTAATCAATTGGCATGCTATGTAAAAAGTATCACCAACACAAACACTCAAATATAGAATCAAGTTACAATGTATCCAAATCAAGTGATCACGAAGAGATCAAATTCCAAGAAAATCCTATCTCAGTCTAATAAAAACCAATAAAGTCAAGCCATAACAGTGAAGTGCAAATACTAAACCAGTATATCACAAGCAAAAATATCCAAGAAGATACAACTATAATCAAATGCTGAAATCAAAAGCGATAACCAGAACCCGAGGGACAACACATATACAATCCATAAGAAAATCAAAGCAACCAAGACACGGGATTGCTACCTTAGAACCTACGAGGTTCATGTAGCCTACAATCTGAATGGACTGAAGAGTACAAGAACAAACGTCCATTCAAAATGAAGAATTACGCTAAGAGCGGAAATCAATAGTCTCATGTCAAACTCGACACATCCGAGACTAAAATTTCGGAGAAATCACTATCACAAAGACACCAGAATTTCACTTTGGAGAAGTCTAAGAGAGGACTTAAAAGGAATAAGAGCAGAAGCAACTTATTTAGCCAGTTCCGAACTGGTGTATGAGGTATTTATCAAAACTATTTCTAAAACATTTTTAAACACTAAAAATTAACATAGGCTTGATCCCAGACGGATCTGAAGCCGTGCTCTGATACCAATTCTGTCACGACTCAAAATCCTAGGCCATGACTTTTAGTAATTTTGAGTATAAATTAATAGAAATAAGGAATTTTACAAAATTCAGAGAAAACCAAGTACTTGGGTATTTCATTTTAGTCCTTGAATCATTAGAAATTCTATAAAAAAAGGGAACCCATCTTTAATTTAATTAATTAAGAAAAATATGCTAATTAAAATTTAATAAAATATAGTTAATTTATACGAAAACTTGGTTTGATAAAAACTTTAAGGTTGATAAGAATGAAGTCTGTAAACCTTAAGTTGGAAAGTCCAAAAATTGATATACAAAGTTAATCAAGATTCCAAGTACTCAAATATTTAAAAAATATTCTCCTTAAGAACCAAAGGGTCCCGTTTATACACCAAGTCCTCAAATTGTAGAAAATACATCCTCATACATTCACAAAGTAGGAACAACGAACTTGGCTAAATAATTGGACACGGAATAAGAGTGAGACAAAGAAAGGTACCAACCCAAGAGGAATAAGACCTCGAGCATGAACCAAGCGACTTGCCTAGCCAATGAGGCAACTAACTCGAATGGACCACCGAAAAGGGGGGAAAAATAGAAGGGGTGAGCTCGAAAGCCCAGTAGAGAAACTGTTACCTCATTCTAAAACCATTTTAGTGATGGAAAGCCCCTGCATGATTAGTTTAATCAGAAATAACTTTACAAAGCCATATGTGCATATATTCATAAAAATATCCAAAACCGATAGTCCATATGCACATACATACATATATAAGTGTACAAAAAGCATAATATCTCAAAACCAATCAGTCCACAAACAGATGACACAAATCCACCCATACCAATGAGTTCACCACCTCTCATCAATAAAAACTAGGGTGTTGGCACTACATATGCCATACAGCCTGCCTGACACCTAGCCCATAACCGGAGGGGACACCCGTGTGTTGCCTACCAAACCTGGAGGGGCAACTGCATTGCCTACGCTTGCGAAATAGGGAGGTAATCAGAAAAAATACCCCGCGCAGGTTCACGGAATCTACACTATCGGTGGGGCTGCAGCGTCACACTGTAAAAACCATATGATGCAAACCTGGGACTCATGTGTGATCCTATGATATGTGTACTCTGAACTGATATATAAAAGTAACCATGTAGTAATTTAAGTTCAAATAATGCTGTGGTTTTTAATGAAATAGTTAATCAAATTTTTTATAGAAAAATGGGCATCATAACGACCCCATTTTAGTGTATTCAAAAATAAACTGCACTCAGAAAATTCACAGAGCAATCCAATATATGTAATACATTTTAATTCTACCAGATATTCCTAAAACAGTTCTAAAATCACATTTATTCTCATATATTGTAGAAAATGAGTTTTATTTAGAACGATGTAAAAGAGAGATAATCGAATCCCTACCTCACTAGAATAGCGATACCACAGTATTGAATGCTCAAGGCGCCGATTGGACGATCGTTCGGAGGGTCGAGAACCAATTCCACGCTCTCGATCACTCACTTGGGAAAAACTAATTTCTCAACGAAGCTTCGAATCAATGAACGGACCTCTTCATTGAATTCCTAATGTCTAAAATAGCTAAGTTAGACACATAACTTGACTAATTTGGGTCCAGGCCAACACCGGACTGGTGACACACAAAACTAGATAAATCTAAGCTGTTAGATATTAATTTTCGTGCCGGTCACCAAATATAGTCAATATATATATCAAACTTTTCTATTTTCCGAGTACATTCCAAAAATGATAACAAAAACGAAATCTAACGGTCGGATCGAAAACTAAAATTCGGAACTCAAAATACCCAAAAATGGCAACTTTCAATCCGGGCAAAATGGGATCGTGAAATATATACCTTGAGGTTCCTCTCGACGATACGAACCCAACAAGCTTAAGAACACGCGTTGAAACGGCCAGAATCATCGCCGGAAATTCAAAGTTCCTCACAACCTCTAATGGTGTTTTCCGACGACGGGGAGCTCGGCAGCAACCGGGGACAGGCGGCATGGGTAGCTAGCACCACAGGAAGACTTCGCCAGTGGCTGGACCTGCCGGACGATGGCCTCGCGGCGGCGGCTCCCCTTGGTCCTCCTTTGGCCGAGAGCGTCGAGAGAGAGATGAGAGAGTGAGAGGGATGCATCGGGAGAGGGAGAGGGAAGAGAGAGAGAGAGGGAAACATACACATATATATATTTAATAATTTTTTTAAAATATTATGGTTGAAAGACCAATTTGCCCTTTAAAAATATGGGGTATTACAGAAACCATTTTTGAAATTCTTTCTTCTGTGAATGATCAACATTCTAAACACCTTTGGATTATAATAATAACCTATGTTTGTTGTTTTCATAACAAGTACAATTAGGACTTATATTTTAAGAATAAAACTTGAATAGGCTAGTATTATTCAAATGAATTGCAACCTTACTTTAGATATAGTTCTACCTCAGTACAGTTGTTCAAAATATAACAATGAATTTGTTTCATTTGATCATCAATTATTATGATTGATGACTGTCTTGCATATGCTCGAGTAGGTTGATTGAAAACTGATAATGATGAATGCCTTTGCATTTCAAATTGATTTGAATTATAGTCGAGGCAATTAAAGCGGGTTTCAATCCCACATGAATACATTGAACAAAAAGTTAATGCCTTATCTTTCAGTAATGGGACCTTCTGGTAGAGCTTTATTCTTTACATACTTTTTGTACTTTAATAATGCCCTGATGAAAATTTATTTATTTACAAACTCTATTTGGTAGCCTAGGCATAATGACTAGTTCTGGCTACTAACAAACATTGATAGCTAATGATACGTTAACATGCCAAATTTCACATTTGGTGCTAGTGAGTTTTGCCACAAAAATTTACTTTGGTAGCATAAAATAACAATATGCTACTGAAAGTTTAGTAGCAAACGAGACTTTAGGGCTGAAAGTCGGTCGATTTAGTTCAGTTTTCATCGAAATTTTTATCGAGATTTTACAGCTGAAAGTCGGTTGATTTAGTTCAGTTTTCATCGAAATTTTTATCGAACTGAACTTCTCAATTTTAATATATTGAAAACCGACCACCGGAAAAAGAAAAATCAGCAGAAACTGAATTTTCGTTTTTTAGTCCGTTTCGGTGTTCATTAAGTAATAAATATAATCGGTACTTTATATGTAACATATTAAGCAAATGGCTTAATGGTTGCTATGCCTTTATCTTAGTCGCACTTAGCCTAGGCTTGTTAGGTTTGAATCCAACTAATGTCAATTTTTTTCAGAAACCAAAAACAGCATTTTTAAAAAGCAGATGAGGTAAAAGTATTAAGATTCGAACCTAGAGCCAAGTAGATTTTAGGAGTTGCCAAATATTGCTCTTGAATGTTTAAAATATCTTAATGTAATATGTATTATCAATCGGTTTCGGTTTAACGGAAACATATATTTCTAAAGCCGAAATCGACTGCAATTATAAGAAAAACCGAAATTGAAACTAACCGAAATGTTCGATGTTAATGTGGCACCGAGAATTTGGTTTTTTCCAATCATTTTTCGGTCGGGTTCAGTGAATCGGTTTTTCTTACACCCCTATGAGATTTTGTCATTTCTATTCATTTTTGGACTCAAATTTCTACCACCAAAAATTAGCAGCAAAATGTTGAGCCAACTTGACTGATGATTAAGTGATACACCATGCAATTTTCGGTCCAATTATATCCAACTGGATTTATTTTGATCTTTGATTAAATGCATGTTTAGTTTAGCTTTTAGAAGCTAGTTTTTAGCTTCTTGAGCCTAAAAACTGAGTTTATTTAAGTGAACTACAGAGAAGAGTTTATGGGCTCTTTAGCTTCTTGAGTGTGACTTCTCTAGAAAGAGAATCAAAAAAATACATGGAAATTTTTTTTTTAGGTTTTAAAGAAAATTTATCTTTCCATATTTGGCCATATTTTAATAAAGGACAAAAGAAAAATACCATTTAGATCCTAAAATTTAAATTTCAAGTATATTATCCAAATAGTATACTAAAAACTATGATTTTAACCTTTTTCTTAAAGCGAGAGATCACGAACTGGTTCGCAATTAAACTTGACAAAATTGAATCATATAACTCTTATAACACAAGTAATTCATGACATCAAATAATCTACATTTTTATTCGTTTTAAGGGAAAAAGTAATCTACATTACAAGAAATCCCTATCTATATAAAGAAATACTACAAAGAAATAAAAATGATAATAACAAAACAAACCAAACTATATAAAACTTACAATATCCATCAAATTAAACCAGAACCAAAAATTTTAAAAAATAATAATTCTATTAATAATTAATAAATCGAATCAAATCAATGACCCTTCAAAGCTTGAGTGACAAATCAAGCCCTGGGTTTTCTTCATGTGGATCTTGCTTATTAGGCAAGGCAATATAAGCCATGGATTGTAAACCAGGACTCTGAGAGAGAAAAACCCTAGACATACCAAAGGAACTAGTTCCACCAGTAGCACTAGTACTAGCCCCCTCCTTGAAACCAGCATTATTAATCACCTCCCCGGCTGATTGAAAACCGTGTCCATCGGGGAAATGCTGCGGCGGTTGCCATCCTTGATAGCCATGCCCGAGCCCAGCACGTGACCAAGCCGCCGGCGACACAGCACGTGATGATGATGGCTTATGAATCATGGAGTGTGACTGAATTCCTAGGGCTTTTTCAAAGCTTGATCTGGCCTGAAACTGATGATGACGATGATAATAATACGAAATCAGACCATTAACATTATGTTCTTCAAATGGATCAACCTCATTATTAGCACTGCCTTCCATAATTCCCTTGCCTCTCTTCATTAAGGCTCTCTCTTGTTTGTGAGCGTTCTGGTGACCACCCAAGGCTTGTTGACTAAAGAACTTTTTGAAGCAATGCTTACAACGAAAGGTATTTCGTTCGCTATTATCATCATCATTATTGCTACCACTACTATTCCCCGGCCCCACCGAGGCCTCAAGCTTCTCATCGGCCAGTCGAGGCTCATTCTCAGCTGCTCGTGGTGGCGGAGGACCAGGAATGTATTCCCCGAAACAGCCTACCAGATCGAGTTCGAGGCGAGATCGGAGACCGGCTTCTTCTTCGTCATCTGGTGAGGCCTCGAGATCATAAACAACGATGTTGCTCGTGATGTTCTTCATACTACATCTAGAAGTTGTGCACCCTTCAAATTTTTTCTTGTTTCAAACCCCAAAAAGGTGTGTAGTGTTGATTAGTTAAGGTTTTTATGAGAGGTATTTATAGAAGAAATTACGATGTAATGATAATAAATATGCATCTTCTATTAATGGTAAGACAATCCCACGTTAGGGTAATTTCCAATCACAGAAGACATAAATGGTATGCTTTTTACTGGTAATGGAATGTGTTAGGTACGTACGTGGAGCTTTGACTTGTGTTACACTGTTCTGGCAAGTTTAATTTAAGTCTCTCTGCCTGTCTTTCTTCTTTTTTTTTTTTTTTAAGTAGATGAATATATATAAGGAACTAAGAATAATGTAGTGTTTAATATGGCGGTGGGAAAATGTTAAATCCATTGAACAAGGGGTCAAATACGGATAGAAATAAATATTAGTAAATAATTAAATAAAAAGGGTGATAAAGATGGATATGGAGATGGATATGGATATGAATATGAATGTGAACATGAATAGATAGAACGGAAGTGTTATCCATGACTAGTAGATCCCCAAAAATGGTAAGGGCGAAGTCTTAGGATCTACTGAACTTTCTGCATATATTTACTAATATATAAAATAATGATATGCGTACAGCTTTATTAAGCTAGTAAAATTTTGGCCTTAGGTTTTGGCTCTAACTATCAATTCTGATTATGTATATCTTGTTATTTAATTAACCAACTCTATAGTGAAAACCTTAATTCTGTCTGTGTGAAAACAATTGAAGGAAGCCACATATCCAATATCCATGCCGAATCTCGTATGTTGATTGATGACCTGGAAATAGTTGTCATTTCATATATAGACATATTATATTTCTATATCCATAATCATATAATAGAAATGGGGATGGCTACGGTAGGGGCATCCCTACGTAAGGTCATGCCTTAATTATCGTTGGATGAGAATCTGTGGGGAATAACAAGAATCTGTGGAGAATCTATTTATATACAGATTCTCATCCAACGGTGAATAGACAGGGCCCTACGTAGGGACGCTCCTACTGTAGACGCGCCCGATAGAAATTAATTAAAAATAAATCAATTATTAGGTGATACCTTGAACTTTCCTGAAACCTGAGTTCAGTAAAACTCTCAAATTTAATACCGTGCAATATTAATTATAAAAAAAACATAATATACTTGGAAAGTTTATCTCCAAAAAAAAAATGAAACACTTGCGATTCTGATCACTCTATAAAACCTTGTACAGTTGCACTTCTTGCTATTGTCATTTATATTTGCAGAACTTTTTTTTCGAGAGAGAATTTATATTTGCTGCAGCTTTCTATAAGAAAAATAAAATGTTTGTCAAGAGTACTTCTTCAATAGGTACTGTAACATTTAAGGGTGAGCAGATTTCTGCTTAACAGCTCAAACTAAACTAATCCACGTAGTGTGGTGTAGTTATTTTGCTCCGTGGTGTGATTTGGAGTCCAAATTTTCTCTATGACTGCAATGTTATTTGAAATGCTGAATAATATTTCTATTTCCATAATTAACTACAGCGCACTGCATTATGTATATACTAATTTTAATAATATTTTATACATAAATTTACACTTATATACAAGCATATATATATATGGCCGTAGCAGTGAACACCACGATACGGGCCAACCGTTTGACCACCGCCCTCGCCGCCTCGAGATGCCGGGCTTTGTTAGAAACTAAAGTTTAATATATTTAAATATCATTCCAAACAACACTCAACTTTATTAGATATTTAAATATCTAAATTTTGGAAATTTGTGTTTTAATTTATTTCAATTGGGTTATTTAGACAAGTATATGACTTTCTTAACTATTTTAAATATATTTACTTTTAAATGTTCTTTTAGTAATTATGACTTTTGGAAGATTGTTTCTCCAATTTAGCCCGAATTTGTTAAGGCTCATATCTATGGCCCAAATCACGTAAATTGTACTACACAAAAACCACATTAATGTGTTGTGATTTGGTGCAGTTAATAAGTTTTTCTAATCGTAGTAGTTAAGGATTTCATTCTACTATATTTAATTTACAGTTTGATTAAGAATTTTCATATAATGTCGCCCAACCTCCATCGTGCTCAACCCTAATAATATTTACATGTGTACTCTAATTTGAAACATTTGACTTTGATTGAAAAAAAATAAGTAGTTGAGTTATAGTCCAAAAAATCAATTATATTTAATGCTTATATATTTATACAAAGTTATTTATTGGTAAATACGGTAGGCAAACTTTTCCTTACATGCTGTGTTGGATTTTTTTTTTAATTACATATAATTAATCAGGTTTTTTTTTTTTGTAAATTGATTCCTATTTAAAGTTTAAAAATAGAAACTACTTAAAATATATGCAAATTATAAATTGATTCATCGCATAAGGTTTAAACAAAAAACAAAAAATAAATAAAAAACCAAAAAAAAATATTTAAAAAAAAAAACACAACTTTTCTTTCAAGGTATTTCATTTATGCATAATTGTTTTTAAAAAGAGTTTCTAACACTTATACCTACAAAAACTGAAAAAAATTACAAATCTACAAAAGTCGGACTTTTTTCTAATTTTCGTACGGTTTTTATTAGGAAAATATCACTTGTTAAAAAATATTTAAAAAAATACCATTTTTAAAATAGTTACTGGTTACCGATTTCAAGAAACTGGTTACTGGTTACCAATTATATACTAGTTATAAATATCTTTAGTTACTAGTTACTAGCTTCCAGAAACTGGTTACTATAAGCTAGTTACTATTTTAAAATTTAGTATTTTTCTAAATATTTTTTAGAAAACGGTATTTTTCTAAACAAAACTGTACCACACCTTAAAAAATACAAAACTACCGTATTTTTCAAATTTTTGTTTCAGAAACACCGTATATTGCGTAATTTTCCCTTTTAAAAAACCATCTAAAAAAATATTTTTCAAATATATTCATATATTATGAATAAGGCGTATTTTTAAATTTATCTTTTGTGTAGTGAAATAGAAATATGATTAAATATTGAACCTGAAATAATACATAATAGTTTTAAATTAAAGGTAAGTAAAAAATAAAAATAAAACTTCAAAGTTAAAACTAGAAAATGAAAGAACTAAAAAAATTATAAAAAAAATGAACTAAACATCAATAAAAAAATTCAACTTGGTCAAACCTATTCATCCATAGAGCAAAAACAAAAAGACCAATTGAAAAGTCACCCTTCAAATATAGATAAAATCAGACTAATTTGTCACTAACTACTTGATAAAGAAAAGCCTACTTTGGGTCAATAAAAGTTACACATAACCTGGGATCCTAAATCTAAAGTCCATGTCATGTTTTCTGTCTTACAAATATGTTATAGTTTGTAATACGTAATTTTTAATTAATAAAACTGCTATAGTGTGTTCCCATGGATACTGGTCGTTTTTGTGGCCAAACCACGCTAATTCAGTCTTAATTTATTTATCGCTAATATTTCTGAGTGTGTTCTGTTGAGATTGATCAATTTGTTTTCTTGAGATTATGTATAGTGTGTTTGATCCTAAATAGACTTCTTTCACAAAATCATAGGATGAAGTTTTTTCTTTTCCGGCTCACATGCTTTTTCAATCCACGTCGAATATAAATGAACCAGCAGTCATCTAAAGCCATCAATAAATTTTGATCGGGAACCTAATTCAATTCAATTTTGTTGATGAGATAGCTGAGTTTTAGCACAGCACCATAAATCTCACGGTGACCAATCACATTGACCAGCCTCGAGCTCTACCATTATAAAATTGGAGTTCTAACAATCTAATTCAAAATTAACGAAAAGAATCCTCTAAAGAGAAGCAAATTGCTTAACTGTGGAATTGGACCTAGTCACATTCTCCCAGTTCAAACTTTGCTTCACAATTCCATTTTTATAGCGAGAATTTTAAGCCCGGAGACGTCCATAGCTCCGGTAACCGCCACCAACGGGAAAATCGTTAGCACCAAATCGACGAGCCCTCTTTATTTATGAAATAGGCCAGAGGAAGAAGAAGGCGCGAGGTTGGCGGGTGTTTTTTCTTTTCTTCTTTTTTTTTGGGGAAAATATTGTTCAGGGAATTAGGCCAGGGCAATCCCGGAACTGCCCCTTGCATAGAAGGGTTGTTCCCCACCTATGCTCCACAAAGTATCTATCGAGTTTAGCCTAGTATAGGAAGCACTCTGGGTCTGGGGTGAAGCGTCACAAGGGCAACAATATACCAGTAGCTCGAGCCTATGACCTCCTAATCACTTGACACACTTGCCACTAGGCCCATACTTGGTGTTAGCATTAAATGGACGTTAGTCCCTTCCATTAGAAAAGGGTTAAACGGAAAGATAAACTGACAAGTCCTATCATTCGTTGGACAGAAAATAAGATTTTAACATTTCAGACAAACAATCCCAACCCGTTAATGAGTGGAGGATAAAATAATAATAATAATAATAATAATAATAATAATAATTAACAAAAATTACATTAAACACTTACTAATTATACGATGTCACAACTGTCTAAATAATTTCTCTAAGATAATTAGTGAAGATTCATAGCATTACTCAAACTTTAAACAAGGCAAAACTTTTCTTGCCAGGAAAAAATGTTAAAAAATGTAGAACAGGCAGCATCCTGATCTAACGGCAAATTCAACACATTTTCTGAGAACCAAATTAGCAGGTACGAAGCAAATCGCCAGCAAAAAAATCAAAACACTAGACGTGATCTACTTACAATTATTATTTTTCTTTTCTTTTTAATTTTCTTACCACCAGAAATGATTTATTCCCTTTACAGTTTGCTTTCAGTGAAAAGACCAGCACTCAATCTAGTAAATTCTCTCCGCTGTAGATACAGGACGCAGGAAGATTACGATTACAGTAATATTGTCTTTGCTGCCTCGCTCGGCGGCTTCGGTCGCCAATCTCTTGGAGCACATTCCAGGCTCTTTAACGGTGTCCCTGATTATGCTTATTACCTCTGCATTGCTCACAACGTCCCATAGTCCATCACTGGCCATAACCTGATATGGGTATTGCATTTCATATTTAGCAGATATATTAAACACTTTTCAAGATACTGGTATATTTGAGTCTACTCGACTGAATATCGGAATATGTTATACATCTATGGGTCACTGGCCATATAAAAGGGACATTGCCCTACCCTGATACCGAACTCGATGATAACTTACCGAAATTAACTCTAGAATTCAAAAAAGTGATTCATGAAACAGCAACTGACCAATACAATGGTCCTTACCAAGAATTCATCGTCTGCAGACAGAATAGTTTCAGTTATCTCAGGTTCTGCAGTTACAGCAGGCTTCAAATCATCATCACCAATTGAACGGGTCACCTGTTGAAGGAAGAGAAAGAAACATTGTTTGAAAGTTTATTTTACCAATTAAAGGAGAAAAGTATGCAATCATCAATTTTAGACAAGTAAATATGCGGACAATGAAAAGATAACTTCAATAGCTTGTTTTTAATCTTTTTAATATTCTATGGAGCACAAGTAGCAGGGATTGATCACTTATCCATTCGTTACCACATGAATTCTTGAAACAAGATGTCAGAAAGGACTTCCAAAATCCAGGAAAATATATACAGATCACATATAGGTATTTTCTTTCTTAGTCAAACAGCAGTATACTGATTTCCAATTTTCAGAACATGGGCTAGCAGAAAATAAGAATATAATGAAAACATTGCACATATATCATATAAGATAAGGAGACAGACCTGCAGAGCAGCAGCACCAACTCGCCATGTATCAACTTGCCATTTTACTTGTCCCCCCGCTTTAACAACTCGCTCTCTCTCCTCGAGACAGCTAGCAACATGATCCTTTTTTTTTTTTTTTTCAGGAGATTTAGAACCTATGATATGCTAAAGGAGAAAATACAAATTACAAAAAGTATTAGAAACACGTCCACACTCACCCTGCTTAGAACAAATGGGCGGCCACCTCGACATAAGATTGTTCTGCAATCACCAGCATTAGCTACAAGAAGCTTGTTCCTGACTATAAGAGCAGCAACGGCTGTGCAACCAGGATGCCAGTCTTTCTGACTTGCTCTTTTTGATTGACGATAAGAATCCAGTTCACTTCTAAATGCTATATCTGTCTTCACAAATGCTTTTGTCAATGCATCAGCAGGACTGCATTTCATACACAAAAATAATTTTTTCAAATAAGTTAATGAATACGGGTGTATCTTACAAATATATACATAGATTTATGCATATGAATATATACAATTACACAAGACGTGAAAATGAAATTCCTAGAAGGGAAGAAACCTGCTGCTCAAGCAACCTAAAGCTTGCAAGAATCCTGGCAAAGCTCGAGCTGAGAACTCAGCTGCTGCTGCACCTGCATGTTCCGTAGCCGCATCCATTGATTATTATGCAACTAAAAGAAAAAGGAACAGAAGCACATTTGGAAATCAAACAAGAAAGATGCTCTCCGACTCTTGATAGGAAACTGCAGGTACTAAATGTTTCTCCTCAAAATTTCCAGTATCACAATTTTTAATTATTGTTATAGGACCAAGATGTGGAAAATAGCCTAAGACATTTGTAAAACCCTAAGCAAGGACATTTTTCAGCATTCAAATCTTAATAACAGATTACTTCAGGGCATTGGCCTACAAGCATAATAGTGTCCATGATAAATAGTACAATTCAAAATAACAAGTTTTGCAGTTAAATTCATCATCACATGAATTGCCCTGATCAATTATTAGTTTATCATCTTCTCAAGATTAAAAGTATAAAAATAAATAGCAATGGTAGTACGAATTATTCTCTGCAGCAAAAGGTATCAATATGACCGAAACAGTTGCATATTGAAATCTGATATGTAGGTTCTTGATGACTCACACTTGCGGCTAAGATTAAATGTTTCCTTAAACTTGGTCCAAAAGGCCAAAGCATAATGTCTAAGTACCTCGATGGCCATCAAAGATACCGAAAACATGAATATCAGTTTTATTGCACATATAGGGCATGAGAAAATGCGTGTCCTCCATGCTCTCCCTTCTCCCACACGTAGCAAAGGATCCCGATGAGAGTATTGGATGGTAAGATGGGTCATCAAAAGAATCTAGCCAAATCGTCATACTAGAATCAACTTCACAAGCTCTTTTGGAGAAGAGTTCACCCTGAGTAGACCAGTTAATATCCTCTTGAAAAGACTGGACATTGCTGGCAACATCAGTAGTCTGATCACCAAGAGAAGTAGGAGGTCTTCCAAGGACTACTGGTCCCTGTGTTCTCTCTCTCTCTCCCAGAATTGAACCAAGTTCAAAAACTATATCGTTGAAAGAAGGTCTATTTTCAGGTTTTCCATCCCAACATCTTTGTATCAAGGACAACAAAGGTGACGGTGCACCTGACTCAGGACCAGCAAGAACTGGTCGCAGACCATCAGATACTACAGCTGCAGTAAGTTGCTGCTCGGTGTAGTTCATCTCCAAAACAGTGTGTGCCTGCCAGCAGTATATCGTATGGAATACTGTCAAGCATTTTAATTTGAAATTTGAATAATGAAACCATTCTGGAAAGAAAACAATAGAGTATATGACACGTGATAATAATGTTTAGTTCGGAAATTTGAGATCATCATAACTGATTGGATAATCTCAAATCTCAGAACTTATCATAAATCTAAATACTACATTAGAACATCTTAAGGTGATAATGTACACAAATCTGTGTGTTCATATACATGGGCTCATCACAACTTAAGTAGCAAAACCAAGCAACAATTAAATGAATTTACAAAATCTAACGCAAATATGAGTTAATTACAAGCAAAATGATAAACTATCTTGGGAATAAGAGACAAAGTAACCTCTGCAGGAAAAGTTTCCACCAATCACTCTTTTTAAAAGCAATCAGAACCGTATAATCGTATATACCTTCAGATGTTTTCAAACACGGATGAATATGTGGTGCAGTGTGTATGTTGCTACATTTTAATACAAAGCCTTCTACAGCACTACAGTATTCCCTGAATAACAAGCCAATATGCCTTAGTGGCTTAATTTGGAATATAATTGTTCAGTTTTTCTCACTTCTAAATATGCTGACTGTATAGTAGGATTAAAACTAAATGTAAGGCTAAAAGATGACCTTTCGATAGATTAATTCAGAAGCTCATGCTGAGACTTAAACAGCTCGTTAGCTACAAACATTTATGGATCTCAGCACAGCAACTTTCACAGCAAATACACAAATATGAAGTTTAATATCAGATGGCCATAAGGTTATAACTATCTACAAACTAGAGTAGGATGCAATAAAATTACTTATTAAAAATATTACAAGAATTTCACGCTGATTTCATAGTCCACATTCCACAGTACAATGGTCAGACCAATATCCTTAAACTTATCCACGAGATGCTGAAAACTTGCCCAAAATATGGTACAAAACCAGGAAACCAAATAAGATGATAATTATTATAAAATTATGCCTATATTTTATGCATAAAACTGGAAAATATTGGCACTTCAAGAGAAAAATAAAATAATGTGCCAGACTCTACATTAAAATTTGTACTTCTGACAAAAGAAAAACTAAATACAATCAGAAGGGCAAACCTGGGCTTCTGCACGAAGATCTGTATAAGGAACAACACCAGTCATGAGCTCACTGCAAAATGATCGTGACGAAATTTAAGATCATAAGGTAGATAGAACTTAAACAATAACGATAAGAACAAAATTAATTAACAAAGATTTTAAACAAAATTGGATTATATAACAGCGTAATAAAATCAGACCAAAAGCACGACAATCTAAAAGCTTTGGACTAAGGACGCAAAGGCATACAATCCTTCCCTGCTTTTGCTAATTGACATCCCTAATCAAAAGACTTCAATCAATGAAATGAAAATTCTAACCTACTATGCACCAACACGGAGAAATACACGCAGTTAATCTTTTCATACCAAAGGCATAGGTAATCCAAAAACTTTAGGCTAATGAAACATTCCAAACACTATATCTACTCTTTGCAAAATATAGTCAAAATCACAAAATGTAAATTGATGCCTGTTGCTTTTCCTGTAATGCAACAACAGGAATAAATGGTAACATTTATTCAGCTGACTTTGAAATATGGCTTACTATACCATAAAGTGTCCAAATTCAGAAGCATATGTGATGCGCATCAGACACAGAGTCACATTAAAGAAGCCTGATACGCATTACTAAAGTGTTTTTCTATTTCTGAATATAAAGAATTAGTTCTAAACAAACAGGGAAACATAGGTACATACCTATATACATATAGCAGTAAACATTGTCTAAGACAGAGAGTACAGTAATCTGCCTAGCAGAATCAAATTGCTTTAAGTACTTACTTGATTGATACACCAAAACTGTAGACATCTGACTCTTCCGTATGTACTTCCTTCTTTAAAATTTCAGGAGCCATGTAAATTAGTGTGCCAACCATATTTTTCTTGTGAAAACCACCAGTAGGCTTTCCAGATGATCTCCAATTCTCAACAGAAACTTTTCTCAGATCTTTCTTGAATTCCGCTAAACCAAAATCTGTTAGGTGTGGGTTAAGATCTTTATCAAGCTGCATGATAAGCACAAACATTCCTTTAGTTTAAACTGCAGTACTGAAACTGGCAACCTTCCAAATAATATTAGGAAAAACAAATAACAATCCAGATGAAGATAAGAAACTTATGGTAGACATTTACAAGAATGTTTGCTGGTTTCACATCCCTATGTAAAATCCCGAGGTTATGCAGATACTGCAAGGCCTTGGCTGGCAGAAATGAAAAAGTTGGAAAAGGAAGACCACATGAAAATCACCCAACTAAACCTTCAATAGAAATTTAATCAACAACAAAGTCAAATTCAACATTCAAGTTTTCCTTGCTCAGAAACTCAAACAAAGCAATTCATGTGAACAATTATAGTCACACTGGTAGTCTCCAAGCTCAACAACATCAAGTTATCTTAGTTTCCATTTTCTTACAATTCCAAATGTTAGCCTTTTACGCACGCAGTTCAAAAGAGGCGTGGTTCGATTGCTGTCTATGCCTGAGTGGATTAACTGTAAAAGTGATACAAATTTATCAATCAATACCTAACAACAAAGAAGCCACACGAAAGTACAGCCATACCTAAGTGGATTGCGATAATGAGAACTTGATCGATATCCGGAGTCCATTCCTCGATATGCAACTTATCCGCAAGATTGGGGGATGCATAAAATTCGAAGAAAAACATGTAGTTGGGCGGCTTCGCATGTGCCGCAACCAGTTTCGCCAGCCCAGGATGATCTAGCTTACTTAAAAACCATTTTAAACAATAACCAAACAAACATACAACCTCAATCATCATCAATCCATCACCAACATGACAAAATGCATTTAGGTCAATATCAAAATTCCGACACATTAGAAAGAGAAGTACACTTGTATTACCATAACAATTGCAACTCCTTGTGGAACTTATCAAGATCTTCAGAAGTTGACAAGACAGGTTTCTTCACTGCAACTCTCTGTCCGTACAAAGTGGCTTCATATACAACACTTTCGGCCCCTACCCACATCCCAGAAACAAAAAATAAATTCAAACACAGAAATGAAAAACCACCATATCCCAGAGCACACATTAAGACACACCATAATCCACAATAGTATATTTGAGACTTTAGCAATAATTTAGGGACCAATAGAGCCATGAAGCTACAATTCCAGAGAGCAGTGAATGAGAATGAGAATTGAGAATTAAGGTACCTCGAGCAATGGGGGAAATGAGAGAATAAGACGACGGAGGAAGATGAAGAGGAATGGAGCTACTTCTGCAGCATCCCCTTATGCACGCGTTTGGTTCCACAATTTCAAGCCCCATAACTCTCTCTCTCTCTCTATAGAACCAAGCAAGAGAGAGAATTTGAGGTCTGAAGCTCTGAGACAGAAGAAGAAGAAGAAGAAGAAGAAGAAGAGAGAAGGAAGCGAGGTGTTTGGAAATTTCGCTTTATGGCCACATTTGGTAATTTTGACCGGACATGTTTTTTTTTTTTCAATTTCATTTTTTGTATTTATGTCTAGGAGTACTTTGCCCCAACATAAATGACACTGGTACAACTTATCTCAAATTTGACAAAAATTGTAAAATTGTGTCACTTTACCCCTAAAATAAACGGTATTAACTGATGGAGGAGTGGCATGTGCATTCCTAAACGCTATGTTTGGTACGAGGGAGGAAGAGTAGGATGAGGAGATTAGGGTGAGCAGACTTCCACTCAGCAGCTCAAATCGCTCTGACTAAACTACACCGCATGGTGTAGTATGATTATTTTGTTTCGAGGTGTAGTTTGGGGTATTGTTTTTCCTTTACTACCGCGGTATGGTATGGAATGCGGAATAAGATTTCTACTTTCATAATAAACCGCACTATACTGCATATACCATGTATGTCTAATTTAAAAAATATTTTTATACATAAATTTACATATATAATATACTAAAATCTAAACCTTTCGTTTTGCCTACCATTAAAATACATAATAATATACATGTATATAAGGGAAAAGTTAGACAAGTATGAATGTAATGTTGTATCTTATTAAGACGTTGTTTAGACAAATATGAATGTGTGAGTGTGTGATTTTTTTAAAAATTTTAGATATTGTGTAAATTTTTAAATGATTTTGTTTTAGTAGTTGTAACTTGTTGAAGATTATTTTCTTCAATTTGGCCCAATCTGATTGAGGCTAATATCAAGGCCCAAATCACATAAACCGCACCACACCAAACCGCATAATGTGGTGTGGTTTGGTACGGTTAATAAATTTTTTTTAACCGCAGTAGTTAAGTTTTTCTTCTATCACACTTTGTAAGTTGGTTAAGAATTTGCATATCATATCGCCACCCACACCACGCTCACCCCTCGGTCACCCCTAGAGGAGTTCAGGAAGGAGAGGAGAACATGAAGGAGGGAGAGGAGTGACAATCCCAAAAGTTGTTTAATAAGAATGATAGTATGAACGATAATCAGTTTTTTATTTATCAAATTACTTTATTATCCATTATTTAGTTATTTTATAATATTTTTTTTTAGGGCATATATATCATTGTTCATAAAAAGAGAAGGGAGAAGAAAAATCCTTATGTTAGAGCATCTCCAATCAGGCACTATTCTACCAAATTGGAGATATGCTATATTGTAGTGCCATTAATGGCATGGCACTATAGCAATAGTGCATGGTTTTTTTTTTCTTTTTTGGTAATTTTCTAAAAATACCCCCACTTTAATAAGTAAATTCCAACTATATCTTAGGATAAAAAGGATATTTGGGTAAAAGATAGAGAAAATATTCTTTTGGTATATTATTTAGAGTTATGTGTTAGATATGAAATAAAAATATAGAGTAAAGTTACTCCACCTTAGAATTTTGGGTTGGATATGGCCTCAGTTGGAGGATTTAAAATGGTGGGCCCAAGGGAATTTTCAATCCCCACACTTCTCCTTTCCCTCCATCAATCCCTCCTACTAAATAAATGATTTCACCTCTCCACCCACCCTTCTCCCTCTATTCATCGCTATCCTCCCACAAATCCATCCTACCAAATATAGCCTAAGGCATAGCCACATCACCCACTTGGCACATAAGCATATTTTTAAATAAGAAATTCTTCATCTTCATGCAAAGAACTGTACCAATTCCTTTTTA
This sequence comes from Trema orientale, assembly GCA_002914845.1. NCBI lineage: Eukaryota > Viridiplantae > Streptophyta > Magnoliopsida > Rosales > Cannabaceae > Trema > Trema orientale. Next base: position 775,787 of record JXTC01000084.1, on the reverse strand, counting down.
CCAATTTCCTTTTAGTTTGGTTAAATCGTCGTTATACATATTGATAGAGTGGCCAACTCAAACGGGCACCCATTTTGAAGTGTTACAAAATATAGGAATTGAGACCTTACTGATGTTTGCCAAATTATACACATAATAGTCAGTTTCTCTATCAATACAATTGAAGGAAAGTCCCAAAATATCCTTTGCAACAGTAACAGTATTAGCAAATTTCCCAATGGTGAAGCTCGGCCTTAAGGTTGGAGATTGTGAGATGGGAGTTCCCTTCAATTAACCAAAAAAAAGTGGTAACGAAAATTTCTAATTTTTTTTTTTTAAAAAAAAAAAAACAAGTTTCAAAAACAAAAACATACATATATTTGTATACAAGTGCATATATATATATATATATATATATATGGCACCAATTCAGTAGGTAATTTTTCTTTTTTTTACCTATACATAGGTATCATTTTGGCCAATGAAATTTATCATGCACATTTTTTTTATAGTAAAAAGTAAGAGAGAGAAATAGCATTAATGATGCGCGTCTTTTCATGCACGTCATTATAGCCGTTGGATCACCATTAGATGATGATCCAACAGCTAAAAAAAAATACCTACACATAGGTATTAAAAAAAAAATTACTTATCGGATTGGCAACCATATATAAGGGATGGAGCACCATTTTCACCTATCTTACAAAGTAGNGCTTTCAGCGTGTCAAGTGCGAGATTGGTTTCGAGAAGCCACTGGCCTGCTTAGTTGTGGTTGCTAATTCGGTAGGTATTTATTTTTTACCTATGTATAGGTATTTTTTTTTTTTAGTCGTTGGATCATTTGGATCATCATCTAATGGTGATCCAACGACTATAATAAAATATATGAAAAGACGTGCATTATTAATACTATTTCTCTCTCTTACTTTTTATTATAAAAAATGTGCATAATAAATTTTTATTGGCTAAATTGATACCTATGCATAGATAAAAAAAAAAAAAATGTACTGGATTAGTACCTTATATATATATATATATGCATAAATACAAGTCTATATAATTTATTTTCTTATTATTTGTACTTTTTTATTTTTAGAAATAAATAGTGAAATAAAATTTATAAAGTATATTTTTTGTGTCTTATCTGTAAAAATTTAAAAGTAAAACTAGAAATAAATCGAAACAAGTCTTTAGTTTCTATACTAGTTACATCATATTTTACATTTCAATATAGCGTCCTTTTGCTACAACTTTATTTATCCTCTTAAATTGCTACCGAGCCTAATTTCCTACTTGTCGGCAAGATTGGACGGGTAAGAATGCGATCGATAGAAAAGCCCAAAACCAATCTATTCGGATCCGGTTACCCACCCGGTCATGGCTTAGTAGCCAAGTCCGCCGTCCTCTTCTCAACTAACATTCAAAACTAACCGCCTCAATTCCAAAAACCACCCAAACCTTTCTCAGTTCAGTTGATCTCATATCCCGTTTTCCAAAAGAATCGAATCCAGGAATTCCAAAAACAATTCGTGATTTCGAATCCCGTTTTCCAAAAACGATGAATCCCTCGAGGTTCTCTATCGCAGCTTTACTCAGTTTTTCGTTTCTGCTTTTCGGGCTCTGCGAATTAGGGTTTTGCCGAGAAGAACCATCGACGATAAGGATGAAGCTTGGTGGATTCCGGGATGTTGAGGGCTCTTCTCAGAACAACAACGCCCTAATCGAAACCCTAGCTCGCTTCGCTGTCCAAGAGCACAACAAGCAACAGGTTTTTCTATGATCTTCTTCTCGGGTTTTCGATTTTCCGTTTTTCTTTTGGAAATTTTGTTTGAATTTCGGTGAAATTACGGCTGTAGAATGCGATTCTCGAGTTCGCGAGGGTTTTGAAGGCCAGAGAACAGGTTGTTGCTGGGAAGATATACCATTTGACTCTGGAAGCCATTGATTCTGGGAAGAAGAAGATATATGAAGCTAGGGTTTGGGTGAAGCCGTGGATGAACTTTAAGCAGTTGCAGGAATTCAAATATGCCCATGATGGTCCTTCCTTTACTTCTTCGGACTTCGGCTTTAAAAGAGGTAATCTTTGACTTCTTTTTTTTTTTTTTTTGGGTATCCAATTGTGTCTTTGAATTATGCTCTTGTTTTGTATTATGAATGCATTCATTCTAAACATGCTTGTTGTTTGCGAAGTTTTGAAAGTATTATATATATACATAGCAAATATAACATGGTGTCAGTAGTATTCATAAGTAAAGCAATATTTTGGTAGATATTTTTGGTTAGCTACTTATGAATTCATACTAGTTTCTATTGTAAAGAAGATATGAATGTAGGGAGGAATGAAAAGCTCGACCAAAGAAGGATGCCTAATTCTCTTCTGAATCATTTTGAGTTGTGCTAGCTCCAGATGGGTTTTGATTATCTTTGTCAACCAAGAATTAATTCTTTCCCTACGAGTAAAAAATTTTAAGTGAAAGGAACTTGAACTAGATCTGTGAGACCCTAGACTCATGTTGATACTGGTCTGAAGTGTTTTTTCTTGCCACCCAATGGTCCTACATGTAGAAAAGGCTACATTTTCAATGTTGTTGAGGAACTTGGAATAAGGACATGAACAAGTGAAATTTCTGACGTCTCTAGTAAGGAATATAATATGTTGGAGTATTTGTCCAATTCTGTGCTGTTTGCAGTGCAGATTGATTTGTTCTTTTCACTAATTTGTGAAAAAAAGGGAAACATGAAATTTTCAGTGTTGGTCTACCTTTTCCCGAACCTTCACAATCTTCATAACGAATGGATATACTCCATGAAATCCTCTTGTTCTTAATTTTCATCGTCCAATTCTATATTCTTCCTGCAACCAAGAGAATGATCTGCCTTTTAGTTTATTTATTAGAGTAGTACACAAGTAATGGTTAACTGTGCCGTTCTGTGAATCAGATGGCCATGGAATAGGATGGCAAGCAGTGCCACTTCCGTCTCATGATACTGAGGTCCAAGATGCAGCAAATCACGCTGTTAAGTCCCTTCAGCTGAAGTCCAATTCATTGTTCTCATATGAACTCCTGGATATCCTTCTGGCCAAGGCCCAGGTTGGTTTCTACCATAGGCTCTGTTTTCCTACGTGCCCTCTTTTCCCCACTCATGTCATTTTTTGGTGTGCCATCCTGTGGTGGTCCTATTTCTCAGTCTTAAGATTCCTCTTCTCTCCCCCCCCCTTCTCCTTCTCTTTTCCGCTAAGGGAGATTACTTTTGTGGATTGCAGGTGATTGAAGATTATATTAAGTTTGAACTACTTCTGAAAGTGAAGAGAGGGATTATGGAAGAGAAGTTCAGGGTTGAAGTAAATAAGAACATTAAAGGAGAGTACTGTCTGACTCAGATGGAACAAGTTCACTCCTGAATCTAGTTATTGTCATCATATGTAAATTAGTATCTGTGAATTGGTGCTTTCTAGTTTCTACCTACTAGAACCTGATACTTGATAGAATAAGTTTGGTAATTAGGATATTGTGTGTAATGTGTGAAATTAAAGCCTATGATGTGCTTGTACATAAATGCATCTCAATGTTCCCTTGCATGGTTTGGTTTATGTTGACCTGTTTTCTTCACGTAGCATCCACGAAATTTATTTGTGTTTGGCTATTTCTTGTGTGTTTGTTTCATTTCGTTGGTAGGAGTCCACTAATAATCCAAATGTTTGGCCTTAGACTCTCCACCCCGTGTTGAGGGATTGTACAAGACAGAGGACGTGATGGCATATTTGGTGAGAGAAAAATGAAAAACGTAAAACCTATATAATAATGGTTATCAGAGCTTGAAGCCGGAACTGTATGGTTAAAAACCATTAGAATGTGCGAGTAATTGTAATAAATAGATCTTTTGAACTTAAGAGACTAACGTCTTCTATCAACCATGATAGCTTCTCGGTGACAAAGCAGAGCACTTGAGAAGGCACAAACATTAATAAACAAGCAAAACGAAAGACAAGAGGTAAATTTTGTAGCTAAAGAGAGGAATATCTGAACTGCCTTGGAAATTTTCTTATTCTCGTAGTACTTTCCTACTCTGTTCTCCTTGTTATCCTTCTTCAGGTAACCTGTTCAGTGTCAAAGAAGGAAAGATGTGAATCTATATTATTTGATTTCCTACTTTTCGTAGTTTATTATATTTCAGGACTTTTTTTTTCCAGGAAAGATTTAATTTCTTTACTTCTGTCTCTGTTTATGGCTGAAGTCACAAGGCAGATTTAAAATCTACATGGGATTCAAAAAGAAGCATTGAACTAGCTAGTAGGACCATTTTAAATACATATCCTATTAATACTTTATAAAAAATCAGAACAAATGTTCGTGCTTTTCTTATTTCTCTCTTCTTTCTTTTTTTTTAGTAGAAAAGAGTCACAAACTTTGATCGTACTCTTACATATAGGCCAAAACCTATAAACAGAATTAGATAAAGGTACCATTAACATATGTCGTGAAAATTACACATCCACAGCCTCACGTTTATACAAGTGGGAAGGCAACCTTGGAGTAGCAACGGCTTGTAATGGGCTCTTCATATAGGTCACCATCCCTGGGCTCTCAGTCAAATCAATGTCCTCTGGCTTCAGCCCTTCTGGTGGGCTCCAAGAGAAATGGTGTAATAGGTGGGCCAACATGGAGTTAACCAAATTGATACCAAGTTGGGCTCCCGGGCACACCCGTCGACCCGCCCCAAATGGCAATAGCCTATAATCATGACCCTTCATGTCAACATCCTCCTCAAGGAACCTCTCGGGTCGGAACTCAAGCGGGTCTTTCCACACCACCGGGTCACGGGCGACGGCCCATACGTTAACATGAACAATCGAACCCTTAGGGATGTCGTAGCCGCCTATCTTGACATTGGCGTTGGCCCGGTGGGGAAGCATTAGTGGTGTTGGAGGGTGCAACCGTAATGCTTCCTTGACCACGCATTGTAGGTAAGGTAAGTTTGAGAAGTCAGCTTCAGATATAACCCGCTCCACACCAATAACCCGGTCTAGCTCCTCTTGAACCTTTTGTTGCACTCTCGGGTTCCTGATTACCTCCGCCATGGCCCATTCAGCTGATATTGCTGTAGTGTCCATGCCTGCTGTGATCATGTCCTGCCCAAATAATCGCAAATCTTTAGTAACAACTTTTTTTTTTTATTTCAATCCAACTTTCTCACACTCCCTGCTGGATTAGGGACCCTAAATATATATATATATATATACACATCTATATTCAAGTCCTTGGCACAACTCTAGTTAATTAGACTTTGATATTGTCTCATATTTAGTCCTTGAACATCTCTTTGTATACGTTTATAATCCCTGATTTTTTTCCCCCCTTCTTTAGTCAATCTAATCGTCTTTTTTTTTTTTTTAATATCAAAATTGACGATACGATCTTGACGAAGGGACTAAAAAGGATACTTAAGCAAAGATCAAGACCATCCAAATGACCGCCAAAACATTTCGTGAACATGGAACATTTTTATTTCTTTTTAATGAAGAGTAAATTAAAAAAGAGGTGCATGTACATACCCAAAGGAGTCCAATAATGGTATCCTCGCTAAGGTCATACTTGTCTTGCAAAGTGAGTAACGCATCCACAAAATGCTGTTTGGAGCCGCCACTATGTTTGCGAGCTTCTGTGTGCTCATCCATGATCATCTTGGTGAGTCTGTCCCTCCTAGCACCGTGTTTGGCAAAGGCCTCTTCCTCTATTGGGAACATCCAACGCAGCCAACTGATGTGCTCAGCCATGTTTAGGGACGCGCCTAACTTAATCCCATTCGCCACTATTCCTTTGAACTCCAGTCCTTGTTCGTCTATCACCCCTTCGGAGTTCATAAACCGCTTCCCAAACACCAGCCTTGTTATGTTGTTGAATGCCACTGCCCCAAGAAAGTTCCTCACTGACAAACTTTTGCCATAATTTTCTGGGAGGAAAAATAAAAAAAGGGTAGAAAAGAAGATTAGTGAGTAGAAGATCATTAATCCTCGAAGTATCTGAGTCTAATCCCAAATTCAACATAATAAACTGCATTAACAAGAAAATATAAACGAAGACAAATTAGGCTGTATAATCCAATTAAATGATGATGAATTCGATCTAAATTAACTTTGAGATTAGACTTTAGTATCACTAGTTATATTTGTAGGACTTTATTAACCAGTAACCATTTCTTAGCTAAGAAACTGGTAATTTTGACATTTGATTGTTGGGCATTTTTCTTTCTCTATTTCTTTTTTTTTTTTTTAATTTTAATTCTCGATTATGTGGAATGAAACGCACATTAAGATTGTTACATTTATGGTCTACTTGTTTAATCAATTAGCTACTGGTGCGCTATCTTAAATGTACGCATTATTCTGTACCAAGTTTTTATTTTTTGAAGCTAAATAACTGGCTAGTTGTCTCCAAAACCCAGCGAATCATTTCCATTCCGATTCCTTCTAATCAAATCAATTAATTGAAAGAAAAAAAAAAGAAAAAAAAAAAAGAGGTAGCATCTTATTGACGCGCGCAGATCCACCTACAAGAGCAGACTAAGAGCCAATTAAAGAAGTACTAATAAATTAAGACCAACCTCTAGTTGGATTAATTGCAACTTTGTCATCGTTAATTATCACCTGATAAGTTGGCTTAAATTAATAGTTATAATCTGTACAATCATGTAATTAAAAAGAAGACCATAAATGTGGCAAATTTCACTAACGCAACTATTAAAGTGGCTATGTCATCAATAAGAGAGACGAACAATATAATAGTTAAATCTTTTTCTTTTTTTAAGACATCTCAAGGGATGTTTCATAATTATAATAATCAATCTATTATCTGGTTAGTGTTTGTTTTGACTCAACCTGGATAATGTTAAAAGATTTCTCATTCATCTGATCCAAAAGAAATAAACTAGAATATATATGTATATGTGTATATATATGTATATATTTAAAAAGGGTTCAGTTTGTGCTTGACTTGGTTAGGAGATAACAAATTTCAATCCTTTAAAATAAGAAGTTACTAGCTCTTAAAGTATACCTCACATGGAAGGAGGAGGTCAACCTACTAGACAAGTTAAACACATAAAGATGATTATAGTTTGAATAATTAGCAATTTCATAAGCTCAATGAGATAGATATAAGTCCCAATATGAAGTCAGATGAAATTACATAATAGTCAATACATAAAAGAGATATTCGATAGTCCCAAAAGCTTTTCTTTTGTCTTTTTCGTCGGTTCATTCTTATCATCTTCAAGGAAAAACCGAAGGAAAAAAAAAAGAGTAGCCATTGGCTAAAAATATCATATGAAAACAAAGATTTCCGTTCGTATCTTGATTTTGTTGAGTTATTGACAAGCAATTATGACAACTTGCTAAATCAGATAACATTATATTGCCCAATAAATTTGAAAAAAAAAAAAAGAAAAAAGAAAAAGACATCTTTAGAACTTGGTAGGTATCATCCAGCAATCACTATCTCAACTATTTTTTTCTTTTTCCTTTAAGTAACGCATTATTTCAAATCAAGTTCTGAAAAACATTCAATTCAAATAGATAAACTCAAACTCAATCTCATATAAATAGGCATTCCATGTTAATCTTTTTTAATTTTAAATTATAGTGTCAAAGTCGTAGCCCACCAGCCAGTGGAATATCCGCCCAAGACACCGGGACACGGCTCATGCGAAATTCCCTAGTACTATACTCGTTAACCACGTGGACATTCCAGAACCATCCAAAATTACTAAAATACCATCGTTCAACAATTGTAGTCGGCCTTTTTTTTTTTTTTTTTAAGTGTTCCGGCGTTTTTAAGATGATTATTGTTGTTCGAATGCTACGTTTTTTTTGTTTTTTTTTTTTTTAAGTAAAGGATGAAATTTTCGTTTTTAATTGTGGATTAAGATTTAAGATTATAATTCAGACCAATTTTATCTATTGTCAAAACAAATACATAAAAAGGACGCGTCTACAGTAAGGGCGCCCTACGTAGGGCCCTGTCTATTCATCGTTGGATGAGAATCTGTATATAAATAGATTTTCCACAGATTCCCGTTATTCCCCACAGATTCCCATCCAACGATAATTAAGATATGACCCTACATAGGAACGCCTCTACCGTAGCCATTCCCACATAAAAATATGAAATATGAAGAAGCATTTTATTAATATGTCTTGTTTTATTCTTTTCTCATCATTTGCATAGTTGCATTTGACTTTTTCTATTTATTCTTTTTCCATTAGTGGGTGTCCCTATTAGTTGACTTGGAAACAAAATGGAAGTACCATTATCGAAACAAAGCGGAGGAAAATTCAACAGAAAGCCAAACTTCGTATTTAACGTCATTTACAACTCTTATCTTCACCAACTCGAATATAATTTATACACCAACAAATCACTATACTGATTTTTAAGCAACACCTTTTCAAAAAAAAAAAAAAAATCTTTTATATAAAAAGAAAAGCAACTAAAGTCAGAAAAACTAAAACCAAACCAAATAGTTATCTACAATTTGTAGGTTTTTTTTCCAAGAATATTTACTAACAATAAATCAAACCAAAATAATATAATAATCAAACAATATGCAAATCTTTTTCTCCTTTAGTAATTTTTTTATCCCATATAACTGAATCAACAACCTAAATATAGATGCAGATCCCAAAGAAACCAAAAAGAAAAAAGAAAAAAAAAAACTAAAATAAACAAATAAATAAGCCTGGAGTATATATGATAGACATGGAAAAGAAAATAAATAAAATAAAANAAAAAAAAAAAAAAAAAAAAGAGATGAGATGAGATGTGATGACGTACCAGGGTTGGCAGTGTCTTTGAAAATGGATTCAACCATGGCCATAACCTCGTCTTCCCTGATGGGTCTAAGAGACTCAAGCCTCTTAGGGGTGAAGAGCTCAAGAGTACACACCTTCCTGACCTTGACATAGTGAGGCCCATAATCGGCCCAAATAAGGTCCTTCCCGTCCCGGCTGAACCGGGCCGACGATCTGGTCCGGTGCCGGTCCGCCAGCTGGTGGTCGTGCTCCTTGAGGACCTCCTTGGCCAGCTCCGCGCTGGACACCACCACGTTGAGTGTCGTCCCAAACCAAACCGATATGATTGGTCCGTAGGATTGGGCCCACTCGGCGAAACATCGGAACCGGACCGGTTTTATGTCGTAGAGGTTTCCAACGATGGGCTTGGGAGGTGGGCCCGGTGGGAGCTTGTAGCGGAGGCGGTAGTAGAGATTGTACGCGAGGAAGAGAGAGATGATTGAGATTATAGGTACTATGGTGAGAAGGAGAGCCATATAGTCTATATGATATAGAAAGTTGGTGACCAATTGTTTCGAGAGAGCTAGCTATGATATATATATATAGTTTGGTCTTGAGAGAAGATTTTCTCTATTTATATTGATATAACTATAGTTTAATTTATATATACATATATGCGTGACATATGGAGTTGGTGACTGGTGAGTGGTTTGGACAATGTTTGATATCATGTCCACGTTTTGGTTTATAAATTTTGTAAGAGAGAGAGATCACCCACCAAAGCAAGAAAATTAAAGAAACTTTCTTTTTTTTTTTTTAACCAGTAATGATGTAAGAATACCTAAGCAAGAAAAAGAAACTTACTATTAATATGTGAGAAGAAAAATCTTTAGCTTGATCTTTTTATTCAAAACTATACATCATACAAATTATAAAACTGTAAATACCAGTATTTGTTAATGTCCTTAAAAATAATTAAAAATTATATATAAGGAGGACTGAATAAAAGTTCCAATATATCTTTCAATCTCCTAGAAGAGAAAAAGGGCAACCGCGTATGTTGTGTATTCCTGGTTTGATCAACTGGGTCTATATGGCTATAAATAGACTGTGGGCTGTGGCGAAAATTTTAACTGTGGTGCGTATTCGTCAATTCTTTTTGGTCATCTACTTGTTCCCATAATTGGATAAGTAGACAATTTGACTAAAATGTATTTTTCAGGGAAGAAAAACGTACAATAGTTATTAGGATTTTGTATTTTAAATGATAAACAAGGTCATATCCTTTTTGGCTGGTAATATTTATTTAACTATTTAATTCATAATAGAAAACCTACTCAGAACTTTCATTGGCCTCTAGGTGGTCTTTTACTCTTCTCTACAATTACACATTAGTTTACCATAATCTTGGCATCTAGATTATTAATATTCTCAGAAGAGCGCATCGCCAATCCAATAAAAATAATATTTTTTCTATAGATATCGATATTCATCTGGTAATTTGACATCATGTTGTATGAATATTTTAACTTAAATTTTAGTATTTTCGGGAACCATCATGCGAAAAATTGGTATTCCAAGTATTTTTTATTTTTTTTTTTCAAAAATAAGAATGTCTTTCAAGATGGATTACGAAATTCATGTTGCTTCCACACTAATTAATTTCTGAATTTGATTGTCGGTGTACACAACCTTGTAACTCTTTAGGGAAATACAACCTTGTCACTCTTTAGTGAAATTCAAACATCGTATGCATATTTTCGAATGATCGTCTTGTTCTCGATGCAAGAAATTGGAATATATCTTAACCATTTTACTCTTTTCGCAAGTTGACGCAAAGTGATTATGTTTCAGCTGATTGAACCAATAAGAGAAGGGCGCGCGGGATTTGGACTCAGGTAAAAGTGGCGTTAGGGAGAGGTGTTTCGCAAGTCTGAACAGTTCTTTGGTGGTTGGTGAGGTGAGAACTTAAGAGAGACTTTTAACCTAAGTTTGTACGTATGTGGAGAATCAAAGGTTGGTGACGAAGTGGACGTTTTTTTTTTTTTTTTTTCCTTAGCCCACAGATAATATTAATAATCATTATTTTTTAATAAAAGAAAATCCAGTGGATGGGATTGCTTTCACTTTATCAAACCGGTGAATATATTATATTATTAGTTGCCTTTCATCATAATTTACAGAGAAAATGGCAATCTGTACAACTTTTTAAAAAAGAATATTAAAAACATTTATTTTTTCAAAATGGATTACTGCAAAAAAATACTCTCATGTTTGGATGTTCTACAATTTAAAATCTGAAGTTTGGATTCTGCAAAATAATACCCTGAGATTACGAATTTCTGAAAATTAATACCTCGTGTTGATTTTTAACTGATAAAATACAATAATATCTTCAAAATTAAGATGAATAATATGAATTAATCTAATGTTAATGAAATATGTTATTATTTTTTTGTTCTTAAAATTGGTTAAAAAATCTGTCCAGGGTATTAATTTTCAAAAATTCTTAATCTCAAGGTATTATTTTGCAGAGTCCAAACTTCAGGGTTTAAATTGCAGAACACCCAAACTTCAGGGTAATTTTTTGCAATTATCCCATTCAAAATAATTAGTTTTCCATACAATATTAAGTGACAATTTTTTTTAAATATTTTGTTACAAGAAATCGAAAAATTAATTTCGTATCTTGTAACTAATAACTAGATCCAAAAAAAAAATCAATTTGATTACTCGAAACAGAAAATAAAAGTTTGAAAACTAGAACAAAATGTTACTCGAAACTAATTTAGTTTGCTGGAAAGCATAAACTAACTTAGTTACCAGAAATAGAGAAACCAATTTTATTATTTTTTTTGAAAAGCAAAATAATTTTATTAAACTCACATAAAGCTTACAATAGCAAATCGAGTTACATATAACCTCTTACAATAAGAATCAAGAAATCGATTCAAAAGCTTGAAGATGACAACACCCTTGTAGATCTCGGAATACCAATAGTCCCTAACAACGATCTTGGAGAAAATCTCCAAGGGGCCGTTTGGTACGGGGTAATCGAATTTTTCAGATTAATGGGAATGCTGAAGAAGGTAATATAATTGTCAGATATCTTAAATAACTGTGTTTGGTTACACACTAGTATCTTGTACATGATTATTGAGTATGTTAGAAAGGTGTGTTTGGTTAAGCATGGTAATGTACAATTTTTTTATATTTTTTCATAAATATCTTAAATAATTATTTTTGAATAATTTCAATTAATAAATAACAATTAAAAAAATTTATAAAGTCTAGTTGCTTATAAATAAATACAAATTATTATCATAGCAAAATAATTATAAAATTTATCAAATAAATTATTAAACTAAAAACAGATAAAATATGATTATAAAAATAAAATAAATTCGTGTTAATAACAACTGAATGGATACTCTTATCCAAAAAAAAAAAAAGAAAAAAAACAACTGAATGGATACAAATTAACACATTAATGAGTTATTCACAGTGAACGTGTTCAACATATTAGGAAAAATAAATTTTGTTGATGAAATATTCATAAATTCAATAGTCATTTTAACTGAATGTTAGGGGAAAAAAAATACAAAATACACATATTCGGAAGTAATATTTACATTTGCCACGATCTGATTCTCAACCAAAAAGGCATAATCTCAGTGCGCAGGAAAAATGAGAAAAAAGAATGCAGTGATTGAAGCTTAATTAGTCCCCATAATCCAAAACCAAACTCCAGGCCCCATAATCTCCAGCTCTTTGGAAATCGCAAACACTAATTCTCAACAAAATGGCATAATCTCACAGTGCACAGGAAAAAAGAGAAAAAAAAATACAGTGATTGAAGCTTAGTCCCCATAATCCAAAACCAGACTCCAAGACCCCATAATCTCCAAATCCAAGCTTCAAATCCAAAGAAAACTTACATAACTCAGTCGAATCAAAAGAAATATCAAAGAAATTTGAGAGAAAAGAGCAAAGCCAAAATAGATAAAAATTGGGGTCAAATATGTGGAGGAGACAAACGGCTCCGGCGATGACTGACGGCGGCGACCAATGAAGATGACCAACGGGGATGACTAGCGGCAGCATGGAGAACTTGAGCCTAGAACTCACACCTTTCCTTTTGTCGTGTTTCTCTTTTTTTTCTTTTTTTTTTCTTTTTTTCAGGGGTAGGGATTAGATGGAGAGTAATGTAAAATCCATCTATTTTAGTGACTTTTGTTTCACCCCTCAGTAGGAAGATGTGATTCAGATCACTTTACTATGGCTAAAAAAATTACCAAACAAGGGAATGTATTAAGATACTCATTCCCACTCAAAGATTGCATCATACCAAACAGCCCCCAAGGATAAAATAGAGCACTTCAATGGCTCTTCTTGATTCTTCGCAATCTGAATTGGAAACCCTGATTGATTCGCTAGAGGGGATTCTGTCAACTCTGATCTGCTAGAATAACTACCCCTCCAGATCTGAATCAAAATTGATATAGATTTGGAGGACAACCACACAAAAATTAAAATACAAACTAAAAATAACACAAACTACCATAGATCTAGGTGTACTAAGCCCACACAAGATTTAGATTTAGGTGGGAAACTATCCTCCCAAAAGGGGAGTTATTAGACAAGAAAACCAAAAATAGATAAAGAAAAAGAGAAAAACTCATACCAGAGAAAGGGAAAGACCCCACACCCTGGTAGGGGGAGACACCTGGAAGAACTTTTCTCTGCCAAGTTTATTATTATGAAACATTTAATTAGTTTATTGTAACCAAAATATTTAAAAAAATGCTATTAAATATTGTGCAAAAAAATAATTATTTTGGTGAGGACATATTTTTGGTATTATTTTTGAAAATTTAGGTATAAGTGTCCAAATCTCCTAACTTATAAAGTATATATATATTTATAGACAGCAAATTATGCAACTCATAGAACTCTTAAAAGTAAAATTAAAAATTGCAACGATCTAATTTCTTAAAATATATATGAGACTAATCTAATTCCAACAAATTCCCCTAAAGATTTAAAAGGAAAAAAATATCGTTAAAATTATATATGCCTAAGATTATGCAAATTAAGCCTAAATATTGCATTAATTTGATATTGTCTATTAGATAAAATTGTTAATCCAATAACTAATTTATTCCTTCTTTGTCAAATATACGTGTATTGATCATGATACATACTAGAGAGATCAATTTTACACAATATGTTAGTTAATTCAACCCGTTTTGTAAATTATGTTCAAATTGACATAATTTAACATGTACAATAACAAATTGATTTGGAACTAAATGATACTTTTGAATGCAATTAATAAATGAGTTGACATGAAAATGATCGGTTACATATAGTCTGTCAACACAAATTGTCACCATTACTATTAGTATATACAATGGGTTGCAGCATAGTGAAGAACCAGCTAGCTAGATAGAGTAGTGGAATAATTCAACCCGAAAATAATAATATTTCTAAGTCCACTATTTCCTATAGAAATCTAAAAGAACAATGAATAATTAAGTTATGGATCAATAGTATATAAGTACATGAAAAAAAAATTGATGATGTTTTTCCTGATCTTCTTATTGAGCTTGTTTTACCATTTCCTTAATGAATGCGTACATGCGCTGATTGTGAGATAGATTTCTTTAAGTACTCTGAACTTTTTCTTTCTTTAGTAAGTACGCCGAACTGATTACTATGTCCGGACAACTTTATACAAGCTAATTCAAATATATTTAATACTATATGTCATTAGAAATTAAATTTGAAACTTATAAGTCCCAACTTAGCTCTGACGGGAAAAAAAAAAAAAAACAAGGCTTAGCAGTTAGAATTGTATGTGGTGACTATCATTACAAATCTTCTAATTAACTAGTTAAAATTCATTCAATAGTGAAGAAGTATATAATATGTGGGTGTCACATGAATATTTGATTTATTGAAACCTAGCTAAAAATGATGCTAGCCCGAATTAATCTGAAAGTAATTAAATTAAGGTGAACTACTAATTACTGAAACAAAATTTTAACTAATGATTAAGAATTTTCTAGTTAGTGATTAGTGTAATTGGTCCAAAGTTCAAATTTCAACTCTAGATCTGACTTCCTAGGTTAGAAATCAACATTTCTGATGACCCAAAATTGGAAGTCTAAAGCATTTTTGTGTGTTCTTTTTCGTTTAAGAAATCTATTAATAATCCATGCTACCAAATCTTACATGGCGCTTAGCAATTAGTAATACATCTGTAGTCATCAAGCTCTGTTTCGGCTAAAACTGGTGCGAGTGGGATGTTTCTTGGTGGTTGGTGAAAATTCAAAAATAGTGGCATGTGGGGTCCAATTGGAGTTGGTGAGGGGTTGGTGAGGTGGATAAATTTTGTTCCTGGTTGTGGGCGTTACCAAAATGACATAATAAAAGGAAAAAGCACCAAATTGAGAAGCTGGGTCTGCCACTTTGGGTTACCAAATCCATCCCCTCATTATGACAAATGGATGACCGCATAAAATGTAAACAAGGTTATGATCAAGGACATGCCATAATATTGCTTTAGCCAAAAAGAAAAATTTGTTTAGGAATTAGGACCATAACTGTTAATATATACGTATAAAACAACAATAATGCTAGGGACACACATATTACACACAAATCCTACACATTCATCTCACTCATATTTTAAACTCTTCTGTTAAAACCAACGTGTTGATCAAATTCACATGATAAGCAAACAAAGGAATAGATTAGATCATCTTCCCAAATCCCAACGGCTCCTCTGCAATACTAACCATACGTACGAAGTGATGAACAAGATACAGTTCGTTAAGCAAAGATAATACCTTTGGTTTAAAATCTGTAAACGATAAAAATAAGGAGTGAGAGAGAGTAGGGGGTGAGGCAAAGGGTCACAGAGTTGGAGAGGATAGTTGGGCTTGCTCCCTTGACAACGTTAATGACAATTAGTTAATGCTAATATTCTCCAGATTTTAATTACTGTTTTATGTGACAGGACTTCATTTTATTGGTGTGATGAGATGTGATTTTAGTTTGATTTAAATAATACTGTTTCTTTTTATTTGTTACATTCTACTTTTTGCTAC
This sequence comes from Trema orientale, assembly GCA_002914845.1. NCBI lineage: Eukaryota > Viridiplantae > Streptophyta > Magnoliopsida > Rosales > Cannabaceae > Trema > Trema orientale. Next base: position 759,905 of record JXTC01000084.1, on the reverse strand, counting down.
ATGTTCTTTTTTTTTTTTCCTCAGAATTTTTGCTACACAATATGATGCTTCTAGTTTGATGCTTCCCTACCTAACAAAGGTCTATCAATCAACGTGTCTTCTTCTATTTTATTAGACGCAAGAAGGGTTTGGAAGCATAAGCCTGCGAATAAATTAAGCTATCAAGTGTCCATATACAGATATATATATATATACACACAAACAAATACAAGCAAATTTTGGCAACAATCACGCAAAAATAAAAACCCAGTCTTTAACAAAGTAATCTGTAATATTATGTTTTGCAACTTTTGCAAACTTTGATACCTGTAAAATAATCATTACAACAGTATCTAAAAGAAAATGACGTATGTAATGTAGCTCCAAGTATCTAGGTTTAGTGAAATGGTTCATCACTTTGAATGCATGCCCTATGAATATCCCCTGGTTCATTTCATGATACAATTCTACAAATAAATAACATGAAAAAATAAACTATTAAATGAAAGCTAATAGATTCCATATAAACAAAATGAAAAACATTATTACATGTTCTTGACTGACGCTTGTAGGTACTTGTTCAATGTTCACAAGGTAAATTAGGTTGCATTTTACTGCAGACCATATGTGTCCCTCCAAATAAAAAGATTAAGATCCTAAAGATGAAAGCCAAAGTTCAAAAAGAAATGAAGCTTGTAGTTATATACCACATGATATTGAAAGATTATAAATCATGAAAAATGGCTGGAAGGAGTACACTGTGCATGGAAATATTTTGCATGCAGAAGAGAGTTCAGCATGAGTTGCATTATTAGGGCCACTATCTTGTCCATGAGCTTGAAGTGGATGGCCTCAAACTCCACCAATCAAACAATTGCCACATGCAACTTGAGGAATTTGGAGAGACTATATTTTTAATTTAAAAAAAGACACATTAAAATCCAGAACATATAAAACACAGTAAGTGTAATAGCAATTACATACTTTTTCTATTCTTCGAACCTCAACCACGTTATATTTCAGTTGCAATATAATAAGCACTATATTCATGAGTAAATTGTCCACTATTAGCAATTTCCTCACTTTTTTTTTTCCTACTGGCCTTAAAAAAAAAAAAAAAAAAGGAAAAAACGGGACAATATATCAGCACAGTAAATCAAACTGAAAAATATACTAGGAAAAAAAGAATTGAAAAATATATTAAAAAGAAGTACGCAATTTTTTTTTGAACGTCATAAATACACTAACCTTCTTTGCTTGTTGGCCATTTGACTCCTTGAATTTTTTTTTTTTTTGTTTTCTTCTTCGAATAATTTGCTCAACCTTAGATTGTTTTTGTTTTAGTGGGGGACGGCCTTTATTTTAAATGTCTTGGTATCTTCATTTGATATTAAATGCATCTTAACAATGTTGATTGTCCATGATGATTGACCCTTACAAATGTAGTTAATGGCATGTCAGATTTATTCGTTAAATAAGTTGTGTCAAATGTTACAACATCACCAAACTTCTCATACACGGCCTTGCTCCTTGCATCTGCCCAAAATATATTCTTTATTCGACTTTTTTCATCTAAATCTATTAAGTAGAAGAAACTTGCATTATCACTTTGCATATTCAAGAAATAATTTTGAAGTGCAGCAGCATCTCCTTTCCTTAGTCGTAGATGTCTCACTTTTCTAATGAAATTTCTATAATCTTTCTCTAGATATGGAACTTTATCATGGGTACCCATTTCAACTACAAGGGAGTCGAAATTTTTATTTAGTCTTATCGTAGCTCTATCATTTATTTCCAATTTTCTTCTCACATGCGGTTGAATGATTCTATTCATCCTATGATACCAAATTTTTCTCGGTGAACTGAGTTCACAATTATAGTCAAGCATAATAGGAACCACTTGCAACTTTTTTTTGGGACATATTTTTGCTCTAATTCTGACCTTACAATTTGTTTTTGTAGACGTATACAATCTGAAGGCATTGCTACTCTTACATCTTGCCTTACCATTTCGTGTGCATGCCACTGAAATATATTTTAACTCTCTATCATCTCCCTTGTTTGAGTTTCTTATGCTAACTTCAAATCCCTTTTGATTTTCATATATTTTATAGTAATGTAATAACTCATTGTTTGAATCAAACATCATCCCCACGTAGGCTCAAGAACTTTATCATCTATACGTTAGAAAATCCTTAGGACAAGATAAAAGATCATACATCCAGTCATTATTGTTCGAGTAAGACAAGCAGCAGATTAATCCCAGATCTTCTGTCCTAAAAACAATTAGCGTATCTCTCTCTTATACTAGGATAGAGATCCCACAGTTTATTTTATAAAAACTATATCCACTAACTCTTATAAAATAAGTGGGTAATTATGGGATATAAAATATCCCTTTAGTTTTTCATGTTCTACAAACTGGTTACCGCATCACTCACTATTTATTTAATTAATTTAATTATTATTAGTATTATTTTAAATTAAACTTATAATCTTTTGACATGTAGACTATTTTATGTAGATAAAAGTCCAAATAAAATTTTAAAAAAAGAATAGATTATATATATGTATAAGTTACTCTCTCTCTCTCTTCTCCCTCGACTTCTTCTTCTTCTTCTTTTTCATTGTGCCCGACACCAGTCGCCCCTAAACCGAGCTTCTCCCGGTCGAATGGAGCTGCATCACTACCAAAGTCGAAGTCGTCGTCCTCAAAAACCTCGTCAGCTCAAGTCCCGCGGCCGCTGGAGCTTCAGATCGCCAATGATGGAGAAGAACAGCCAAGCGAAAAAGTGGCCGCCGGTGACAATTCCCGCGTTGACAGGGGGTCGAAATTAGTGTCATTGAATTCATCTCCCCGCCAGCTTTCACCTGGTATATATGTCTTGGCTCTATACTACCCAGTTTGGATTTTACCATTTTTGATATTTTTGAGTTATTTTAGTTTTGTATTAAAATTTTTCAATTCGACCATTAGATCGTAAAATAAATCTCATATTTATGATGTACTCGTGAAAACAAGAATTTTGATATATATGTATATTGATTACATTTGGTGACGGGTATGAAAAATAAAATCTCATGGCTCAGATTTGCCTCGTTTTGTGTGCTATAGCCCCGGATTCGGCTCAAGCCTGAATTTGTCAATTCATATGTCTAACCTAACTAATTTAGGTACTAGAAATTCAGTGGAGATATTCGTTTCTTCATTCGAGACTCTGTTGAAAAAAATGACATTTCAAACCCAACGATCGAGAGTTCAAAAATGACCCTCGACCATCCAAATAACCGCCAAATGACATGAAATACTCTCGATAGCACCATAGCACTGCCTAGTCACTCGAATGAGGTAGGGGTTCGATTACTTGATCTTTAAATTGGCTTAATTTTGATTTTCACATATTTTGAATAAATATGAAATTTCATGAAATATTTGATAAAAATATAATTTGTACATGTTTTATTATGATTTGATATTGAAACTGTCTGGGAGACATGTCATACTGGTTGGCATGTCATATATACTGTTTTGGCACTATTTTCTGCAGAAACTGGATTTTATTGATTTTGATGAAAACCACTGTTGTGCTACCGAAATTTTTATAAGATCCAATTTGAATAAGAATTTAGTTTTGAGAACTGAAATTGGTTAACTAAAAATATTGCATAGTTTGTTTTGGTATTTTATGGAAAATAGTACATATTCTCATTCATGTCATACATATAGCTTTGCATGCATGCATTGTATCTATGCAGCCGACGGACTTACGGTACCCCCTTCAGGATGCTTGAATTTACAGTACCCTATCTAGGGTATCCGGACTACATATCATACTCATAGTTACTAACTTAGATGACTTGGACAAAATACACATGTGCAGTTACTCACTTAGGGTGGCTCACAATACATTACACACATACAGTCACCAATCTTTGGTCGCTAGGACATGTAATTGATTGTATTGCTTGTTATTTGCTTGACTTGAAAATATATGTACTGGATTTGTTATGATGTTTTACAATGGTTTGGAATGTTTGAACCTTTGGACAATGGATTTATTTTGAGACTATATTTTACAGTGGTTTTGGAATATTTGAACCTTTGGACGATGATTTCAACTGAATTTTTAGAAAACTGTTTGAATATTTCACTGACCATGTAGGACCTTGAAAGTAAGTATTTATACTGGTTAAACACTTGTAATTGAATCTATATTGAGCATTCACATGCTCATCCCCTTACTTCCTCCCACTTTCATATGTTGATTTATTTTTGGGGTAATGATTACTAGTAACTTGTGAACGACTGGTAATAATAAATAGATTTATTACCAGCAATAAGAATAGAAACTGGTAACTAGTAATCTATGAGGGACTAGTAGCTAGTAACTAATGGAAATTTGTAACCTGTGAAGGACTGGTAACTAGTAACCAATGGAAACTAGTAACTTGTGTAAGACTAATCTGTGAGGGAATGGTAACAGTAACCCGTAATCAATGGAAACTAGTAATAGTTATTAGTAACCTTTGAAAGACTGGTCATAGTAACTAGATCCATTCCCAGTAATAAGACTAGAAACTGGTGACCAGTAACTAAATTGGTGAGCAGAATCACTAGTAATGTAGTAACTAGATTAGTAATTGGTAGTTAGTAATTAAATATAGTATCCAATATCTAAGGTAACTGGTAACCATCATAAGACTGGAAACTAGTAACTAGTTAACTGAATTAGTAACTATAATAACTTGTAGTGCAATAACCAGATTGATAATTAGTAGCTAGTAATTTAATTTAGTATCCAATATCCATGGGTAACTACTAACCAAATTGGTCAGTCCATGTGTGTGATTTTTTTTTTTTTTTTTTTTTTTGTTGAGAAACTAATAACTAATTTTGTAATTAGGAATTACTAGAAGCCAAAAAAGTAACTTCCTAACAACCATATTACCAATCACGAATCTTGTGATTGGCAATTAATTTGGAATATTGTTAACTAATTTGGTGACCTTTGTAAGACTAGATAACTAGTATTGTAAGTAATAACTAATATCTACGGTACATGGTAACTAGATTAACTAGTAACAATATTATTATCAGTAACTAGATTATTTACCACTTGTAATTAAAGTAAGTAGGATTTGATTACTGGTATCTAAATTAGTTATTAATTACAAGATTATTAACTAGTTTGGAAACCACTAATCAGTATCTAGTAAATACTAACTAAACTAGTTAGTGATGACCAATTAGTTAACATTTACTAAAAAGTAGTAATCAATTTGAAAAAAAAAAGATTTTCTTTTTAAAGAAAGCGAAAGGAGAAAAATTGAAAAAAAAAAGGAAAGGGATAAAGAAAAAGAAAAAAAAAAGAAGAAAAAAAAGTAAGAGGAAAGATAAATGAAGGATATTAATGTATGTAAATAGAAAATAAAAAGAAAAAAACTGCAAAACTTGAATGGAGAAGTGAGAACAAGGGATTGAATTATTGACCTGACAAGAGGAGTATGTCATTCCAAACTACTAGGTCATTTAGTTTTGAGGCTTTATTTTCCTACTTTTTCCATTTATAATTATGCAAACATTTTCATTTTGCTTTTCAAAAATACCAGCCACATACCTTATGGAAACTGAATATTTTGAATGACTATATACATGTAATTTTTTTTCTCTTTTCACCGTAAAAATCTTAAAAACCCGAAAATTTTCCACTATGAGTTGAAGAAAAAAAAATCTTTGATTTCTTGTTGCTATAAATACTTGAAAGTTAAGGGTGAGTGGGGGCACCTTAACTTTTCAGCCTTTACATTTACAAAATTCAAATTATGCCCCAATTTGGAAAATAAAATTTCAACTATGCCTCACTTGTCCCCTTTCAACCTTTTAATTTTGAAGTGTTAGGTATTAATTTTCAGAAAATTCTTTAATAATTAAAATTTAAATTTTTATGCCATTATTTTTTAACTGAAAGTGTCTAAATTTATTTTTATGATCGGAGTGAAAAAGAAAATTACTATTCTGTTTCCAAATGTTGTACATTTTCTTTTACCTAAATTGTTTTTAAGAACTCAACTAACCTCATTTAGAAATAAAAATATATATACATATATGAAAACATTTAGAGAAAAAGAGTACACGCCCGACTCAAAAAATGTTCTCATTCCACCAATATATATATATATGGAGGATTTCTCAATGGTTATAATTTTTTTATAACCATGAATGGATACTAAAAAAAATATTGATAGCATTAAATTTTTTTGATGCTAATAAATAGTATTAAATATTTTTGGCCAACTACCAAACTAATCACAATCATAGCATATAAATCTAACGGCTTAAACTATTGTAACCATCTATGGGTAAATATTGTTGTAACCATTTAAACCAAACCCATATATATAAATATATAAAATAAGATTACAAAATTTTCAAGAAATCTTTTTAGTTACTCAACCAGCAGAACTTGGCTTACAACGAGATTCTTCATTAGTACTAGGTGGCCATCTTTGCTAACATGGTGCTGAAAATCTCAGATTGGTATTTAACATACTCCCTTTGCTTCTCCTTTAGCTCCTTGTGCACTAACTTTACATCTCTGTCAATTTCAAACAATTAAAACTGATGAGTTAGTAGTCTCTAATTAATGGAGTTAGTTGGAGTTAGTTATAAGTTGGTTATTGGGACTGCAGCCTATTGGCTGATGGCTGAATTAAATAACTAACTGTTAGTCTTTTCACATTGGCTCCGATTAGTTTAAATGCTGTATTGTTACTTGGGTTGGTACGGATAATCCAAGATAGAGGTTAGATATTCTTGTATAGGGTGATTAAGAGCAGAGAGAATTTCTGGGAAATTCTCTGGGTTTGTACTATTGTTCTTGGGATGTTTGGATACTGAGAAACGCTAAGAAAGTTGTAATCATTCTGTACTTTGAGTTGTGAGGCCTTGAGGGTGTAAAGCATTATCATCACTAGTGGATTTGACTAGGGACACACTGTCCCTGTCCTTGGATGTAGGATAACACGCAAGTGTTATCTGAAGTAAGTAATTGCTCTGTTTCTTTGCTTTAATCTTGCTGTGTTGTTTTGGGATGTTCTAATCGATTTCAATCAGTTTTGGTGGGTCGATTTCTTAACAAAAACAAAGTGCATTAAATTGGAGAAATTTTTTGTATAAGAAACCCCAAAAAAACTACTAAAAAAATGATAGAAAGTGTTCATTTCCTTTAGACTTCTAGTCTTTACCTCAATTTCTTTTTTTTTTTTTTCAAAAAAGAAAAAAGATGCAACAATAGGTACCTGTTGTTTGGATCAATCCTTAATGCTCTCTCAATATCTGCCTTAGCTTTTTCTAACTCAGAAATTCTCAAGTATGCTTGTGATCTTCTGTATAGAGCTTTGATATTGAATGGATCAGCTTCTAGTACCTACCAAAAAATGAAAAGAAAAAGAAATTTATTTGCATATTTTGTGATGGCCTTTAACATCTAGGAATTGCGTATAACTGACGGGACATCTTTGGAACATTTCACTTGTGTGTTTTAAAATCAATAAGCTGGCCTTTATTTAAACTTCTCTACCACAATCTGGTGTCCTAAGTGAATCACAAACAAACAATTATGCTGATATTTTCCATGGTCCTAATGCATCGGTACAATGTCGAGCATCAAAAAATGCTTCATAAATCTTCAATAAGAAAGCTAAAATGACTTCAGACACAAGGAAGCATTAAGTTTAGACGTGTTTAGTTATGTTTGGTAAATAAATCAACGTTTCTATTCGTGTTTAGATATGTTTGAACATATTCTATAGTTTCAATGACATCGGTAGTTGCCTACATGTATCATTATTTGGCTCGGATTTTTACATGTACATAATAGCTACAACTGCAAATAAAATTAGCATTAAGAGCTGATATGGCAAAAATAAAATAAAAAACTTATTTCAAGATGCAGGATCAATTGTTATTTAGCTTAAAATCCAATCAAGGTAAGTGTTACAAGTAATAATTGAGAGAGAGAGAGAGAGAGAGAGAGAGAGATAGAGAGAGAGGGCAAATCACCTTTGTACAAAGTCTTGAAGCGTCAAGACATTCCTCCATTTTAAGTTTGCAAGCTGCATTGTTAAGATGACATGACAACCTCAACGCTTCTGCTAAGCACTTCTCATTATCAGTGAAAGAATGGTCAAACTCCACATATTTTGCAGCCTGCATATTCACAAAATGTGGTAGGTTACCATACAAAACTCATTACTTCCTCTCTTTTGAAGTTTAGACTTGAGCTAAATATCATGAGATAATTTTCCTTCTCATATTTCTTCGAAGCACGCCAAAATTTTCCAGCCTTAAACAGAAGATTGCCATCATGCTTCTTTCTCTCACAGGCTTCCAATTTCTCACACGAGTCCATCCTCCAATACGGTTTCTCCTGTGCACCAGGACAGGAACATTCATGTGACAAAAAAATGCCAGCTCAATCGCTCATGCCAGGTTTGGCTTCATAGTTTATAATCTTAAAACAAAACAACAAAAAACATTTTTGGAACATCACAACCATAAAAAAAAAATGTTTCATTTTTCTTTTGACCTAAGTGAATAGGAGTTTTTGGGGTAATAAACCTTGGTAAAGTCAGTAAGTTGGACTTCATAATGGACCACTGAACATTGAGAAACCATTCTAGAAACATCAAAGCTACTTAGATATTCTGCATCAATAGTCACCCGTGCTTGCTCTCCTTTCTTCATGGTCATGATTGCTCTGTCTAAACCCTCATTTATTTGTTCTGATAAAAATACCAAAAAAAAAAAAAGGGTCACCAATTTCAAGTCCATGAAAAGTTGCTTATAACAGAAATAAAAGCAAATGTCAAGTACCTTCTAGACAAAAAAATGCATGGGGTTCCTCCTCTGATCCCTTCCTCTCAAAAGCTGATCCATCTTCATTTTTACCAACATATATCACTGAAAGGAGTACAACAAGATCAATGCTACAAGAGTTTTTGGCAGAATTTGGAAGTTTACATATATCAGGCTCATGAGAAACTATAATACCTTTCACAAGGGATCCTTCATTAGGATGATCGAAGCCTTCACCAGCTTTTATGATCTTTTTAACTACCTTCTTGTCGCCTGTGATATCAACGACGCTTTTCCATGAGACGAGTTCAAGTTGGATGGTCATAGTAGATGCTGGTAGAGGGACATCACCGTACATGTCAGTAGTTCCTGTTATAATTTCTCTGAAACCATCTGAAAAGTTAAGTGAAATGATATGGTTAATTTAATGAGAAGTAAAGATGAAGAGGGGAGTTGAAACAAGAGTTCGAAAGGAAGCCATATTTTGAAACTAAATATCCTTACTGTGTTGAAGGGAACAAGTAGCACCGATAACTTACAGGAGAACTTCACTGCCAGCTCTGCTTTCTCACCTCTTCTCATTGTCTTCACTGCTCTGCTTATTGCAGGACATACGTAATCTGTTCTCAGGAGAAAAAGGAAAAAAATAAAACGAAACTCGAACCATTTCATAGTGAAGAAAATGAGCCATGAGCAAAGAAAAGATTAGCTGTAAATCGGGTCTAACTTACCATCATTTATGTAGAATTCGTCACCCTCGGATTTGGAGATGACTGATCCATTCTCAAGCTTCATTTCATACTTGACTACAAAAATGAGAAAAGAGATTGATATGGGACTTTTTATCAGTCAATATATTCCACAAGAATCCAACCCACCATATGTGCACATATAATGTTCAATCTCACATTATCAAGGTGATTCGTGATTTTGGTGCAAAAAATTGTAGTAACAAATATTGTGAGTTTTGGTGTGCTGGGTTCAGTTATCCATGATTCATGTCACTATAAAGTGTGATTTTACAAAACAATTATTAATAGTAAAAGAATAAAGACAGCACATATAAGAATACTTAATGAACATTAGACAGAACAACAGTTTCTGATACTGCCCTGCACTGCAAAAGAATAGAAGTTAAACCAAACTTATTCAACATTTCTTGGGTTATTTTGGTATACTTGTCCGTGTTAGGAACATTCATGCTATCCAAGAATCTAGTTACACGCAATTTCAGTTCAGTTCCATTTTGCCCCAGCAAAAACAAGAACATAGAGCTTCCTTGAGAAATATAATATCGAATAATTTATAAGACAATCTAAGAAGAACCCTTTATGGCTTAAAAAGTCGAAAATATCATTAAAGAAAAGCCTATGAGTATTACCTAAGACTTCATCACCGTCTCTTGGAGTAGCCCAACCATCACCTTCCTTAGTTATCTTCTTCAATATTCCTCCATCACCAGTTACATCCCTGATGATGCTCCAAGATATCATCTCAATATCGAAAATGAGAGTTGCATTTGGTGGAATCAAGGGCGGAGACCCGACTTCCCCATACGCCAAATTTGGTGGTATTGTGAAGATTGCTCTCTCACCCTTCTTCATTTTTGCAACCCCTTCTTCCCATCCCTTGATAACATCACCTGACACGAAAATCCAACGAAAAATTTGACCCAAAAAAAAAAAAAAAGAGAAAAAAGTTTAGTACAGATACCTTAGCAAGCAAAAGAACATAAACATATTTAATATGTAATTCAGTATATGAAATTGGAGTTGTCAAAAAAAAAAAAAAAAATTATTCGATCTCATTTCCATTGTAAATCTATTTACAAATAATTGAAGAACATGAAAATCCAAATGAAATATCTTGACTTGACATGTTTTGGCAATAAAAATATAGTAAAACAAGACTTCTAAACATATGCATATATATATATATGGGGATAGCTACGGTAAGGACGTCCCTACGTAGGGTCATGCCTTAATTATCGTTGGATGGGAATATATATATATAAAGAATCATTGCACCAAATGCTTGAATTGTTAGTTAAGTTCTTACATTGACCCAATTTGAACTTGAAGGGAGTTCCTCTATCACGACTTGGATCAAGATGTGGTCCTCCTTTTATCCGCCCACTAAAATGTACTGAAAAATTTGGAAATTCCATTAGAGAACTTTAGATTAGAATTTTCCCATTTCTGATTTCTGGGAACACAAATGAAAAGAAACGAAATGTCAGTGTGTTACAAGCACTAAAAAGAGACCCCTGTCACATATAAAAAGTCAAGATGTTAAACTGAATTCGAGATTTTTAGTATTCTACATTGGAAAGAGTCGTTTCATAGTTGGAGTTTTGAATTAAAGTTTGGTACCTTCGACCTCGTCACCTTGAGATGGAGTTTGCCATGAATTTCCTTGTACGAGAATCTGTTTCCTAAGGCCTTGGTTTCCTATTTCTTTTTCGGAATCGAATCTGGGTTCGGAGAGAGAGGCTTCCATGTATGGACGTTTAAGAGGGGGAGAGAGAGAGAGAGATAAACAGGAAAAGAGTTTCAGTTGAAGATAAGCTGTTATTGGTTTCCCTCCTTTTGTTGAATTAAGATTTTTCTGTTATGACTGTTGATATAACTCGCTGAATTGGATAACGGGTCGACTAGGAGTGTGGCATGTTTCGGTAAATCTTGTGTGCTTGTTTTGGAACATTTTGAAACTTATGGACCAAAATAGAATTATTGTATACTTCAAGAGACCTGGAAACACAATTAATACACATTATTTTTTTTTTATTTTTTTTTTTGGGAATTAAAAACCCACAATTTGACTGCATAAATGATAAAAGGAAGAAAAATAAAGTTTTGTTAATCTTGAAAACAAAAAGACACAATTGTTACTCAAACAATTAGAAAATATGTTTTCCCTTCTCACCAAAACGATACGTCGTTTTTAAGCCATTTATACGACACGCCGTAATCCCATATATAATGCATCACCATTACGAACCTTGGAGAGAGTCGATAATGCCCCTTGCCCATACACATTGTTGATAACGCGGCCCCTACAAATAGTGATGTTTTGGGGCTTATACGCAATTTTTTTCTTTTTCTTTTCCGTTGGGGAAAAATAATCTTTACGCCCTTGTAATGTTTTTAAGGACGAATTTCATAGATTTAATATATTGCCTTGTTTCAAACTGCCTCCCGAATAAGTTTAGATCAAGTAATCTCCTTTAATTTCGGAATTGTTACAAAATTTCCCTTCCACCTATTGTAACGGGAAAAGGATTACTTTTTTTTTTTTTTTTGGGTTAAAATAAAACGGAATAATAAACTACATAAATTAAAAAACCTCTCTTTTCAATATGGAAAAATGAATTATTATCGAGTCCTTACGACTCGTTTACCATGCAGGATTGGATTAGAATGGATTGGACTATTAAATGGGATTGGATTGGATAGTTTTATCTACTATTATACTGTGTCTTGTGCAACACAGGACTAAAAGAAAGTAAATATAACAACTTTTCTTAATGTAGATCTAATTATGCTTTATTTATAAATAAATAAATATTTTAAAAATAAAAAGATAAATTTAAATGATGATTATATAAAATAATATGATTTTAATTTATTTATGAAAAATATGTATATACAAATAAAATATATATTTTTAGTTAAAAAAATAAAAATTAGAATTTAATTAAAATTTATATATATTTATATTAATTAAAAAAATTATTAAAGAAAGAAAGGAAAAAAAAAAGGAAAAAAAAAGTGCTGGGCTTGGGACTAAATTAACCCAGCTTCTAGTTGGAGAAATTTACGCCTAGCACCCGTTTTTTAAAACTTTTTTCATAAATACCCATTTTTAATTTTTCTTTCAAAAATACTCGTTTTTGTGGTCCATATTTCATATACAAAATATGAGTAGTCCACATTTACAATGTAAATTTTATCTATGAGGTACACATTTCATGTGTAAAATATGAACGGTATACATTCTAAAATATGTGCCAATTTTTAGTGTAATTTTTATTCATGAAATGTAGACCGCGATACATATTTAATGCATGAAATGTACACTGCAGTCTACATTTCATGTGTAAAACAGTGGTGGTCTAAATTTCTCCAAAAAGGGGTATAAAAATGGGTATTTATGAAATAAAAATAAAAAATAGGTATTTATGAAAATATAGTTTTAAAAATGGGTATTTATGAACTTTTTCCATCTCGTTAGGATAATTTAGTCCTATGGGAGGAGGACTAAAAAGGGAGTCCGGATTCCTTGTTCAATTCCTCCTTAGGCCCAAACATTAGTCCAGTTCAGTCCCAACCTTTATTCCGGGCCACCAAATGAGGCCTTAAGGAACGTTTTTCTTATTGGAAAATTGAGGATTCAATCTTACTCACTCTTATTTTGAAGATAACAAACATTTGATTTAGTACTAATGATTTAACTTGAGTGTATAGTGAAATAGCT
>JXTC01000084.1:724426-745600 GCA_002914845.1 Trema orientale | reverse complement strand
AATCCGAGTTAGGCGTAATAGAGCCGGAGTCAAGTCTATTGTAAAGGCGTGAGTGTGCCTAAGGAGAAATCACTTGTTGTGTACAAGGGTTGGTCGAGCCCACAACCTTGATCCGATTTGTGGAAAGCTCAAAGCACGTTGCCGAGGGCCGGGGACGTAGGCAAACCGTCGTGTTTGTCGAACCTCGTAAAAACTGAGTTTGCACTTTCTCTATGCCTACACTCTTTACTTTATTGTAAGCTATTTAATTGAGTGTGTGATATTTAGTGTGCTTATTATACTTGGTATCTTTATTATGTGCTTGCTTTAATTGTTATTTTACCCCCAAAGTTTAAAATAGTGGTCTATGGTTTTACATACTTGAAAAGTTCCGCAAAAAGTTTTAAAACCCAATTCACCCCCCCTCTTGGGTAGTCAATCTTGGGCTAATAATTCCTAACATTTCTAATGAAAGTTTGATAACAAATAGAGATGACGAATCCGAAATAATATAATCATACATGTCTATTAGAGAAAAAAAAAAGTATAACAATCTTGAAATTATTGTAGAACTAGAGATAAAATACAAACCTCTAGAAAACAACAACTTAAAGAGAGTTTCCGTGGGGAAGATAATTTATAAAATAGAGTGACTTAATTAAGTTGCTTTCTATTGCCACTTCTCTTTATACTCTTTCCATATTTTATTTTAGTTGTTTTTTTAATTATAAATAAAACCCTTTTAGTGAAATTACGCTTTAATGCTTCTATAACAAAAAATAGTTACTTTTATTGCATAACTTTAGTTGACAAATATATGTTGAAGGTTAAACATATCTAATCCTTTATTACCGAGAGCAATAAAGAAAACTGAAGATTTATAGTAGTTCACTCTTAGTGAGAGACCTAAATCTATTTTTTGCATTTTCACTACAATAAAGAAGAACATTTACAAATAACCAAGGAGAAAAAGAAAAAAGAATGAAAGAAGAAGAAGAAGAGAACTCAATATGACTTTTTGCATGTGAGTTTTCAAGAAGTAGCTGATGAATTCGGTATTTAGAAGTAACACTTTTATATCAAAACTATCCTCCATAAATTTTCAAATAAAAACAAGGAAAGATTGAGAAAATAAGGGAAACTGACAAAATAGATCCCCACCAATAAAAATTGTTACAAAACTTAACAACAGTAAAAGACTGTCAAAGACAAAAATTCAAACCCAATAAGTGAGTTTGGGCCTAATTTAACCCTTTTTGCATGGGATTATAGGAATTTGGACTAGGGCAGGAAGTAACAGTTTTTTTCTTTTCTTTTTTTTTTATTAAATAAATTTCTGTGCCGCTTTTATTTTAGAAAAATACCACTTTCAAAAGTTTTTAAAAAAATGACATTTTTTAAAATACTTATTAGTTACCAGTATTTAAAAACATGTTACTAGTTATCCGTTATATACCAGTTATAAATACTTTTGGTTACTAGTTACTAGTGCTCGAAAACTAGTTACTGATTACTAGTTACTATTTTAGAAAATAATATTTTTTAAAATATTTTTAAAAAATAGCATTTTTTTAAAAAAAATACAGTACTAGATCTAAAAATCTGAGCCGACCATACATTTACAATTCTTTTCTACAATGGCTAGATGGTCTAATTCGAGTTTTGGAAAATTTGATTTTATATTTAAAATTCAAAAAAAAAAGAGAAAAATCCTAGATTTTTTTTTTCCTTTGAAAAATTCTAGATTTATTTAGAATAGTTCCAATTTAAAAATTATTTAGAAAATACCATTTTTAAAGTTATTATAAAAATACCAATTGTTAAAATGATTTCGAAAAATATCATTTGTAAAAAAATTGATAAGGTGCTTGAGGTAGATGGACAAGTTACTTGAGGTAATTATCCTAAGTAACCTGATTGGTTGCCTTAAGTACCTTAAATTGATGTAATTATCCCAAGTAACCTGATTGGTTGCCTCAAGTACCTTTGAAAAGTACCCATTTTGAAGAAAAAGTGGTATTTTTCTAACTATTTATGAAAAGTGAAATTTCTAGTCATTTTTTTTTAAAATGTTATGTTTCTAAATAAATTTTACAACGATATATTCCAAAATAAATCCGAGATTTTTCAAAAAGTTTGCCCATCTAGGATATTTTAATTTTTCATATTTTAGACCTGGTTTTTTATAAGAAGCGGTTTGAGTTTTGAGAAAAAATGGCCAACTTTTTTTCATAAGTATTTGAGTTTTAAGAAGAAATGGCCTGTTTTTTTCAATCTCATTTTAAAAATATCCAATTTTTTGGACCTATTTAAAATGATCATTTTGTTGAGAAATTAATGTTTCAATCTTACTCACTTTTATTTCGAAGATAATAAAAATCTGATTTGGTACTAATGTTTTAACTTGAGTATATAATAAAATGGTCTTAAAGTTCTAACTTAAGTTGATCAAGGAATCAAGCTTGAAGATGGATATATATTGGGCCTATTAGAATTAAACTTGAAGATAAAAAATCAAGATACAAGACCATGCTTAGATAGGGTATATTTCATACTGAGTCTTGTATTTGATTTAGTTCATTGTACATGAATTCTCTTTGCATTGGCTCATGCTTTCAAAAGAATTTTCAAACTATCTTAAGTTAAAATAGTTATTTTATTTTATAAGTTTAAAAATAAATATCATTTTTATTTTAGCCAAAATATCCTCAAGAAGTTCTTTTTTAATGTTAAAAATATTTAGAAAAAGAAAGTTTTAGAAACGACCAAAGTTTGGATCAAAGAAACCATTTACTGGTTTCTGACTCATTTTGGTCGACCAAAACAACAACCAAAAATTGACCGTTGGAGCTAAATTGGCATGTTAGACTCCAATGGCTAGTTTTACGGTCAACCAGAATTAATTTTGACAGAAAGTGTCCAACGGTCGAAAACAGCTAGTTCTTGAAGATACTTTTAAATAAAGCTAAGTTTGACGATTTAGAATATTAGAATATAAATCTACATTGATATCCAATTAGTTTTCTGAGTGCAAAAGCTCTTTTTTACTCAACTTTAACTTTCAAATCATATTAAGCCAATCTTATAGCATTCATTGTGCATTGTTCTCAAATCTCCTAAGCCAAAATTGTATTTATTACTTTTGAGAGGAGAGTTCTTGAGTGTATTCACTATTGTTTATTGTAAAACCATTTGATTTAAGGTGAGGTTGGTACCAGAGTCATAAATAATTCGAGTGTAAGTGAAGTTGTCACCGAAATCTAAATAACCCATGAGTTGGTGAGGTTGGCACTATTGTCTAAACAACTCGGTATAGGTGAGATTGGCACTCGAGTCTAATACAATCCGTGGTTAAACATGATAGAATTGGATTCAAGACTATTGTAAAGACATAGGTATACTTAAGAAGAATTCACTCAGTTTATACAAGGGTCAGTCAAGCCTATATTTTTAATCTTGATCCGATAGTGGAAAGCTCAAAATTTGGAAATTCAGAAATTTAGCTGAGAACTCTAAGCTTCTAACTATTTCTCAAAATGATATTTTTTGTGAATCATAAATTTTATGACTAGTAATCGTAATTTTTATGATCATGATGATAAATAATCATACGGTCATAAAAATTATAACTACCCATCATAACTTATGATAATCCTAAAACTCTTATTTTAAAAAATGGTCATAAAAAATTATTTTGACCCAGAAAAATTCCTAAATCCATCAATTTCCTAAGATTATTGAGTAAATTAGACAGGTATACAACCTATTAAATCCAACTAGTTATTTGTTTCTTTTCCAAAAAAAATGTTTGTTCATTAGTAGTTCCCACTCATAAATATATCTACTGAAACGGGTGGTAAGAGCATACAGAAAGCTATGGGATAATTACATTTTTATACCTTACATTTTGATTATTTGTTCAGATTATATCTTGTATTTTGATTATTATCAATACTGACTTTTAGATTTAGAATTTATAACAAATTTATAGTTTCTCTGAGTCAACACCAATTTTAACCATTATATTATCCAAAATACCTTTAAAAGTTTAAATATATATTTAAAAATAAATCAAATTTAAAGCTTATATTAAATTGATAAAAAAATTTATAAATAATATTTAATTTTTGTAGGTTTTTGTATTTTTTAAATTATTTTTTAATTTTTTCTTTTAGCTTTTAATATTAATTAGTTTAAAATTTAAATTAAGTAGTAAATATATATTTTAAAAGTGTATTTTGGTGAACTTAATGGTCAAAATTGGTGGTTGATATAAAAAAAATATAAATTTGTTACAAGTTTTAAATTTAGGGAGTAATGTTGATAATAACCAAAATATAAGATATAAATTAAATAAACAATCAAAACGCAAGATATAAAAAATATAATTAACCCAAAAGCTATTATTAGCAATGGTTGATTTATTGAAAGTAGTGTTTGGCTACTTACCCGGAGATTCTACAACTCAAACAAAATAAGTCTAAGATCTAAATAATGTTTAACCGCATGTAACCTCAGTCTCTTATTAATTGAAAAACAAAATGACGTTTTATTTTTTCTTCATATTTGAGGCCGTTTTGAGACAAATCATTAATTTTTTTCCTTTTTCTTTTTAGGGAAAAGATAAATCATTAATTTATCTCTACACTAATTTTCACTTAACCTTAATAAATTATCAATCTAATAAAAAATAATACACCTCTTATCCCAATTTACCCATTTATGTCATAAAATAAAGAAAAGAAAATATAGGACACTCTATTTTTTAATAGAGCGTGTCAAAAAGAGACATGTCCTATCACAATTTCTTATTAGCTGCCGCTTTTTTCTTGTTCTTTTCTTTCACCCTCAGCGAACAAGTATGCTTATTTTGAATAGTTTTCTTTGTGCTGAAAAGCTTGGTATTATTTTTGTTTTCTATTTTTTTTTTTTTCATCCTTAGCCAATTAAGTGTGATTCTAATACTACTCGGTAATTTTTTATTCAAACAAGCTTCTTTTTTTTTTTTTTTTAAATGTTAATTTAAATGTGGTTTTATATTTATAGAAGGAGCTGATTGAGATAGTTGACAAAATTTTTCAGAAGACAATAGATTTGAATATAAAAAAAAAATACAACTCTGGCCACGACCATCCCACTTAGTTTATGGATGGGTTTATTATCTTAAACCCCATATAAAATAGATAAGAGAGCTCTAAGATCAGATGGATGAGACCGGCCGAGACACTTCCGACTACCTACAACTCTTCAATCACACCTAGCCACTCCACTTCACCGGAACTCCAGATCCGACAATGGAGAAGAAGAGATGAAGTAAAGTTCAAAGAGATGTTGTCAAATAATAGAGAGATGAAATGCAAAATAAAAAAGAAATAGTATTTATTCACTGAAAAGATAAAAAGAATAAAGAGTTTTATTTTCTATTTTTAAAAAATTATTAAAAACTGAGGTGAAAAAATTGGGTCACATTGCAGCTTCAAGAAAGACAACATGGTTCGTGAAAACATTTCTATGAATAGCTTTACTCATCTAATGTATATATTGCCTTCATTGTTTTGCTAGTCTTCTCTAGTACTCGTTTTTGTTTTCCGTCTTATGTCATTGATTACTTACATAACCCTTTTTTTTTATCTTTTATTTATTTTTTAATTTTTAATTTTGAAGTTTTTACATGTTGACGTAGATTTCAGTCCGTGAACCAATGTACACTACATGCCTTCAAGTAGTTTTTCTTGAAGAAAGCCAAAATCCAGATATTTTTTTTTGGCTTGAGAACTAAAACTTAAATTTGATATAGGTGTGGTCCGTACAACTTTGAAAAGGATTGTAGATAGATTTTTCACCAGTTAATGATAGTGGTACTAGTGTGGTACCTGTCAAATCTCCTCCACAAAATGATATTAGTGATCTAGTAAATGAAGTACTCAAATGAATAGTTACTGAATAGTAATGGTACTATATTTTTTGGAAGTAGTGACAGAAAGAGAGAGAGAGAGAGAGATTGAGAGAGAGAGAGTGTGTGAGTAAATGAAGTAAGGAGAAAAAACAAAAAGACAAATAGGGTTTTGGGGAATTGTGGCAGCTTATTTTATGTGTGAAGTATAAAGTATTATTTATAGTAGTCTTGTAGTCCCAAAATTCTAAGATTGATGGCTATGTGTCCCTTGAAAAGATAGAAAAGATTCTCACCTACTCGCTTGTACTGACAAGAGCAAGTGATAGGGCTAGGTGTCAGCCTCTCTATGTGGCTTGAGCTACCTTTTGTGTGTTGAGGGTTAAAGCTACTTATGTCACCTGGTCGGAATTTTGCACTCTAAGGTAGTCGGCCAACGTGCCTGGCTAACAATTGCTTGTGATCTTCATGCATGTGCTCGGATTGAGCGAACAGGTCATGCCATCCGACCAGAACTTGATTTCCCATTGTAAGGTCTTGGGCCACCTCACTTTGTTCGATCATGTTGTCAGTCTTCTGGGAGCTGTTCGGCTCATAATGAATTTGGTGTCATTTTGAGTGTTGATCACGACATGCCATTTTGGATCTTACTCAGAGACTACGGGTCATCTTTTGATAAGTTGGGAGAAAATAGCCCTGATAATGCATAAACTAACCTAATTAAGATTTGAACTCCTCTCTTTTTATGCATTCACACATCCTCAAAAATTCTTGACCAATTGAAATACCACATCTTAAACAACTAATCTAGCTATCTATATAGCTAGGAGTGAACAACATTTTGAAAAACGAACAAGCTCGAAACTAGAAATTTATAACGAGAAAGTGCCAGTACTGTGGAGAAGTTAAGTTTATGTACTTAATTAGGAAAAAGCTTCTACTTAAGACCTCCTATATATTAGGTAAAGGAGTACGTACTAGTATACAGTACGTTACACTTACGGTTGAATTTTTCTTTATTAGACATAATAAGAAAAGAAAATAAAAAAAAGAAAGAAAAGAGAAATGAACATATACATATATTGGTGCATGTTATCCATATATTAGAGTAACTGATCAAATGTGTATATATATATATGTATGTGTCATCACATGATAATGAAACAGAGAGCATTAATTAAACGAATAATGTATAATGAAATGTCACATTAATCTCGATGTTAGCATTCACCTGAACAATTGCCACTTCCACTAAGTTTTCTTTGTTTAATAATTATTTGCATTTTGTTATATTAATTACTTTTAATTCTTCTGAAACTGAACAATCTGGTTGATATCCACAGAGAGATTGAGAGTCTTGTGGTTGAATATGGAGAGAATAAAGTAGCTATATACATATGAACACGTACGATTAATCATGTGGAAAGAAATGGGTGGGTAACCTAAATTTGGATAATGGGTTTATGACTTAGCACACTCGAGCCTCACACTAATATATATATATAGTATATATATAAGAATAATATCAATCATTTAATAGAGGCTCCACTTCTAATTTCTGAGTTTAAATATTTCTACTTCCCTCTGTTTCTCTCTCTCTCCATATCTTCAGATATGATATAGATCAGAATATGAATATGAATATAATCATGAAATGAAAAGGACAATCAAGCCCAAGAGGGGTGACGACAACATGCACAATGAAAAAAAAAAAAGCATTACAAGAGAATTATTGCCCAAATGGATAATTTTGGCAACATATGATGGGAGCTGGTGCTAACACGATTCAAAATCCTTTGTTGGTTGTCTCCTTGCAATAGCACAAATATTGATATTTCAGTCACAGTTTATGGCACTTCAAAGAATATTAGACAGAATATAGATTCATATATATATATATGTATATATATATCGTGAGGTATATAAGAAAGATATGTGGAGAATTGATCGATATGTTGCATAATCATTTTTTCATTAGTGCTACATAGTGAATTCCATGCAGGCCAGCAAGGTAGTAGTTAACCCATGTTATCGAAGTGGCGTGTCTTCGCTAAAGTAATTATCCTTGAATTTATTTATTTTTCAAGTTTCTGTTATCTATCGGAATAACAGTATATTATAGTCACATCATACCCATTGGTGTTGCTTCAGTGTTCGTTTGGCAAGTCAGTTGAAAAAATGTATTACATTATTTGTTGTATTTTAGCAAATATATTGTTTCTTATAAATAAAAAATAATATACTAATGAATTCTGATCGATATAGCAATCAAAACGTTAGTTAACTGTTTCGTTATTTGAAAAATACTTTCCGTGAAGATTCGCAAAATTAATGTCACATTTATTGGGTTGTATTTGTGTATAATAAAAGATTAGGGTTGCGGCTTTTTAGCGAGAGAGAGTGAGAAACTGAGACAGTAGATAAATCAGTTTAATTAATTTGTATGATGTGAGCTGTAACATCATGCTATGTTTATTGTAGCAATAAAGTAAATGTAACTCTCACATTGAGAATTAACAAATACTATAATGAGAATGAACAAGTACTATAATCTAGTGTGCCAGATTTATTATTACTCTTGCGTTCAAAAGTTTGGGTTTCCATAACAACATTTCATTATTATTATTATTACTATTATTATTATTATTGTTTTGCCTTTGATATGATTATGACTTGTGTTGTGCACTAGTGTTCCTCATGTCATACTTCCTGTTGCAAATTTCTTGCTTTAAAAGTTAAAGTTCCGTTAGTTTACATTATATCGAATCGGATCTATGTAAAAATATGCTAGCACTTGTCCTTCTATAGATTTTATCCATTTTCAGTTTAACAACTGCCTCATCATGTACAGGAAGATTGGTACCCCCATGTAAGTGCCAAATAAGGCAATATAGGACTCCATAATTATCTAATTGATCTTGAGACACAAGGAATTCAATTTCTATAGTTCATATTAGTCAATATATTTAATAGTAGACCCCTATTTGATAATATTTTTTGTTAACATCTGAGATTGGTTCTTTTAATATCTTCGGTACTCAGAATCCATTCCATAGGTATTCTGTAAAGAAAAGAATCAGTGCCAACAGAGAGAAAGAGAGTGACCGAAGGACAAGGGAATAAACACGCATGAGGCATAGTTAAGTGTAAGAAGAAACTGATCGCAATGCGATTAATTTAGAGAGATGAGTGTGGTGGTGGACGAAGCACGCGACACTGGCATTAACAATAACATGTGCAAATCAGTGGCGGAGCAGGTCCTTGCTTTTAGTGGGGCATAGATTGATTTTTAAAATACACCATGATGAAAAAGTAACTTAGATTTAGTAACTTATATTTTACAATAGTACTTATCCAAATGATAATAAATGACACTACTTCAAAGTTTTCTCTAAAATTATATATATATTTTTTAATTTCCTATTCTTACGAAGGAATTGTCTTCATGTAAAAACTTTGATTTTTATTAAGGTTATTTTAATCTTTTCACAAAAATAGAAATTTAAAATAAAAAAATTGGTTAAAGTTTGAATTAAATTCGAATAAGGGGTGTAAGTGAGAGGAATTTCTGAAGTTGGGGTCAAATTCGGTTTATAAAGACTTGAATGAAAGAAAAATTCGAAACCCAGGGTTAAAAGACAATTTTGAGAAGATGGGTCATCAGCCATAAGTGATAAGTGTCGAAAAATTCCAAATACCTCCAAAATCCCTAAAAAGTTCCGAATCTCTCTCTTTCTCTCACGCGAACTAGCCCCAGCTGCGAACCCAACTTCGCAGCCCTCCCCAGCTGCTGCTGTCGTCCCTTTGGCCACAAGCTCCAGCTGAACTTGCAGCCCACCGACCGCAAACCAACACCGGCCGCCTCCGCCAGTGGTTGCGTGCCTAGTCACAGGGAGAGGCGTGCAAATTCGTGCCAAACGCCACCATCACGACCGATTTCCGGCATTCCAGCCGCCGTTCTGCCACCACTCAGTGTGGGCCACCCCACACTTTGGCAAGCTTAGCCTCCTCCGAGTAAGACCCGACCCCTCACCGCCACTAAACTCAGACCAAGAAGCTCCGATGAGCTTTTAAATCTTTTTGTGTCATTTTCGTAACAAAAAGTGTCATTTATATAATTATTTTTGTATCGTTCAACCATTGTTCATTTAGATGATGAATTTGTGATTTAAGATCGGAGAATGGGTGGTAGCTTTGTAGAGAATAGATGAATGGATTGAGAGAAATTCAGATCTGAAAATTGTAGCGTCTATGCAAATATTTTCAAAAAATGATATTTTTGTAACTTTTATAATTAGTTCCTAATTAAGCCAAACTTTAAGCTAGAAGCCTCGAAACTGAAATTGGACTAAGTAAGATCAAGGGACGAGTTTTATTATATAACATGAATATATTTTGATGTGGCACAAAATCCGAGACATAAGAATCAGGATTTCGCCTCGATTTGCATGCAAGGGGTTGGGTCTCAGCTTGGGGCCCAAATTAATCGAATTATATATCTAATATAGCATTTTTGGATGCCAGGAATAGATTGGTGAAATCTGTTTTTGAATTTGAGACTTTGTTTGGAAAGTCACCCCTCAAACTGAGCTCACGTGATCCCGAAACAACTATTCGAGCGATCGGGTGACCAACAGGATAATCTACGGGCGCCGATAGCTTAGCTTAGCTATCAAGATGAGGTAGGGGTTCAATTACTAAATTTTGTACATATTTTGTTTTAAAATGTGCATTATGACCTATTTATTGAAATTATCAATTTTTATGGATTTCATGGATTTGATTAGATATTTGGTGAACTGTTAAAATGTATTAGAATTTTCTGGGATTGGATTGTATGATTTTGATGCAGGTTTAAGATTTTGGTTTTAAGAAATTATAGCCGTTATGTTGTCCGATTTTATATAAATCCCAGAATAATATCAAATGAGTTTTAAAGCATGATTTCTTAATATACTTGATGCATAGTTATTACACACTGTATGATATATTGTACATATCATAGGATCACGCACCTGAGTTCTATTTTAGCATCATAGTATTTAGATCACTGGTAAGTTGCTACAGTGCTAGGTGAGAGATCTAGACCTCTGCGTAATTTCCAATTAATTTTTGTAAAGTGAGAATGAGGAAGTCAATTAAGTAAAAGTTAATCCCCCTTTTCGAGAAAATAAATGAAAATAAAAATATAAGATTATGGATTTGTTGAGACACCTCCAGGTAGTGTCAGGATACTGAATACCTCTACTAAAGAGGTATTACAGGGCCGTAATGGGAGGATGAGAGCTTATACTTGCACTTAGTTGATTTATGATATGTACAATATGGTAAACTTTGGTTTTAGTTTGGATTACATGATTACTCTTAATCTTGATTACTTGGCAAACTTGTTTTATAAATGGATTTTGGAAAGGTACTAACCATGCAGATTTAAAAGTTGCCTTCATACCAAAAAAATAATTGAATTCCTACTGAGTATGTGAATACTCACTCCTTATCTTTTTCCTCTCAGGTGGTGTGTAGTGTGACTTGGGCAACTCTAGAGCAGAGTGATTAGAAGAAGAAGCAGTTACTAGTTTAATAGTTGGTAACTACTTAGTAATTCTTATTTTAGATTTGTAACAAAATTTAAGGCTCATACTTTGAATTTAGCTTGTATTATTCATTATGCCTATTTGTGACGATGATGGTGATGCATATGTACATTTTATGAATATTATTACAGTCTATATCACAAATTGTGGAAATTTACAATTTAGATTATTTTTTCAAATTTTTACAGAAGCTGTATTTTTTAAAATAGTTGTCGTTTTTTTTTTTTAAAATTGAAGTTTCTATAATTTTCTAAAATAAATTATAAATTTCCACTTATGAAATTTCTTTTCTGCCACTGGCTCGGAGTTTGGGCCGTGACAAAAATTTTAGTATTAGAGCAAAGGTTTAATTACCTCAGATGTGACACCGTTAGGCTGGATTGTGATTTCTTTATTAAAAGTACTTGCATCATTGTCTCACTAATATTTTGGCATATGAATATAGAACTATAATACCTCTAAGAAGAAGAATATCGAGGCAAGAGCCTAGGGCTAAACACCTCCACCACAATAGTAAGTCTCTGACCCTCTGACAAACTTGTATGATGTTTTACAAGCATTACCGTGTCTAAGGTTGGAGCGGAATCCTGAGGCCCATCTGGCTAGTTTTTTTAAAGACTTCATAAAGCTTAATCTGCCATCATTTAATGGGAGACCTGATCCCACCATGGCTGAGAGATGGCTTAGAGATGTCAAGAGGACTTTCACTACTATTGGAACACCAGCAGAGTTCCAATAACCTTTGCACTTACAAGCTGATTGATGGAGCTATTAATTAGTGAGAGATAATCAAGTTGACTCAATATGTGACCAACATGACTTAGGATACCTTTGAGAGATTATTCAAGAGTCATTATGATAATGTTAGTCATAGAGTTGCTATGATTAGAGAGTATGAACGATTCAAGCAGGGTAACATGATGGTGAATGAGTACTACGTACAGTTTATAGAGTTGGCACAATAAGTCTATGCACCTGGAGCAGACCCTACCCTCTAGATTGTTAAGTTCATGGAGATTTTGAGACCAGCAATCTTGGAGAAGATTGTGATCCAACCCTTTAGCAACCTTGTTAACTTAGTTGTTGTGGCCCAAAAAACTGAGACTTTTCTTGATGATCAGTGAGCAATGAGGGATCATGCAAGAAACAAGGGTAATAGAAGAAAGATGAACAAGAAGAACCAAGGATAATAGCAAGGGTAGAATTATTAGAATAGTGGAAGTAGCAATAGTAGTGGCTTCTCAGGCAAAGGTCGCTATGGAGCATATGGATGCTTTAATTATGGACAACAAGGCCACCAGAAGAAAGCTTGTCCCTACCGCCAACAAAAATCTCCCTTGTGTCAAGGAGGACCATAGAGAAGTCAGAGTGTCTCAGTTCCTTTCCAGGGCAATCAGATAAGACTAGTGCAATCTCAGACCCAGTCTTAAGTATTCACTTCCACTCCTTACCAGCAGGTTTATGGTTCTCAGTACCAGTATCAGTATAGGCCATAAGATTTAGGCTACAACCTAGGCTATACTCAGAATTTTCAGACTCCTCAGAGTTTTAGGAACCAAGGAGAACGTGGATATGCTAGTATCAGTCCAAGAACTGGTACTAGTCACCGTGGCCAAGGAAAAGGAAACAAAGGAAAAGATAAAGCCTTTTGTCAGGGTTTTGCGATGCAGAGGTAGTAGGCTTATGACCACACTAGCAGAGGTGTTATTGATGGTATGATTCTCATTTTCCACTCTTGGGCTCATGTCTTATTTGATATTGATACTTCTCACTCTTTTATCTCTATGTTATTTATACAAATGTTGGGATTGGAATGTTCTGTATTAGATCATGTATTGACTTTAGGAACACCCATGGGTGGAGTTACTGATGTTTCTACTGTCTGTCATAGTTGTCTTATTATGATTGATGGTAGAAAGCTACTATCTGATCTGGTTGTGTTGCCTTTGCAACAATTTGATATAATTCTCGGTATAGATTAGCTATCCAAATACCGAGTAACTATTGACTGTTTCAACAAGAGAGTGATTCTTTTTCCAAAAGATGGGTATCTTATTGTCTACCAAGCTCATTTGAATCCTTTGAGACTGATTCCTATTTTGAAAGCATGCATAGGTGGAAGGAAGAAACTAGAATGCTATGGGAATTTATTTGCCATCGATGGTGAGATTGGAACTGTTGATCAGTACCCTTGGATATTAGTGGCTAGTGAGTTTCTAAATATTTTTCTCGAGGATTTACTGAGGCTACCACTTGATAGAGAGATCGAGTTCTGCATTGATTTGGTTCTCAGAGCTCAGTCAGCTTCTATTCCAGCCTATCGTATGGCTCCAACAGAATTGATTGAGTTGAGGAGTTAGCTGGATGATCTTTTATCAAAGGGGTACATTAGGAGTAGTACCTCACTATAAGGTGCTCCTGTTCTGTTTGCTAAGAAAGCTGATGGAACATTTAGACTCTGTGTAGATTATAGAAGACTGAATCAGCTTATGGTAAAGAACAAGTATCCATTGCCAAGAATCGATGAAATGTTTGATCAACTGGGTGGATCTAGATTCTTTTCTAAGATTGATCTTAGATTTGGTTATCATCAGTTGAAGATCCGAGAGGAAGATATATCGAAAACTGCATTCAGGACTCGTTATGGTCACTTTGAGTTCTTGATCATGCCGTTTGGTCTGACTAATACTCCAGTAGCATTCATGGACTTTATGAACAGAATTTTGGACCTTATTTATATTGGTTTGTGGTTGTCTTCGTCATGATATCTTGATCTATTCTAAGACTCGAGAAGAACATACTAAGCATTTAAGAATTGTGCTTCAGACCTTGAGAGACTATCAACTTTATGCCAAAAGATCCAAGTGTGACTTCTGAGAGACGGAAGTAAAATTCTTGGGGCATGTTATATCTCATTAAGGAACTTCAGTTGACCCTTCCAAGATAGAATCGTTCTAGAATGGGAGAGACCGAAAATTGTAACTAAGATAAGAAGTTTCCTTGGTCTAGCAGGTTATTACCATCGCTTTGTTGAGAATTTCTCGAGAATTGCAATACCTTTGACAAAGTTAACAAGAAAGAATGTTAAGTTTGTATGAAATGATGATTACAAAGCAGCTTTCCTAGAGTTGAAAAGGAGATTTGATGGTAAATTTGACCTAATACTTAGAAAAAATCATACATGCATGTAAATATGGAAAAACACATGATCACATCATGAACATAGCGGAAAAAATTAGCGGATTTTGGTTTTAAATTTTTTTACATGAAAATAGTTTTTATAACCATAGAACATACATATATCATATACAAGATCATGTATAACATAAATCAAATCTACATATATAAATCCTAGAGATGAGATTAGGGTTCACCTCTTGTAGCGTACTCCTCCTTGATCTTCTTGTTGATAGTGATCAAATCTCCAACCCTAAATCTTCTTATCTGTGCTCCGGCAGGTTGATGAGGCGAGTAGGCACCAAGTTGAATCCTTCATTGGAGAACGATCAAGAACACCTTCTTGATCCTTTGGAACACCGGGACGTGAGATGAGATTGTGAGATTGCAAGAAACTTTTTCTCTCTCACTTTCTCTCTAGTGGGCGTAGAGCACCTCTTTTTCTCCCTCTGTCGTGTAACTCTACTAAAGTTACTGTGCAGTTTTTTCTCTTATATATCTTATATATATGGGGCCCAAAACTGCTAATCCTAGTCCAACTAGGATTGGACTTGTTCTCCAATTTAGGCTTCGGGTGTATTTTTTTAAATATATCCAACTCATGTAACTTATTTATAAAAATACCAACTTTTGTATAGAATCATTATTTTATACAGTTTCATGAAATTAATTTCACAAATACAACTAACTAATTAATGAGCTTTATTGAGTTAGTTTAGGGACCTAATGGATCCAAATAATCTAAGCTCCAATAGTATAATAAGTACATAATAACTCTTATTATGGTATTTATATATACTATTAGTAAAGGGGACACTCCAGTAAAGGCCCAATACTGCACTCTTAGATTAAATATCATGCCTTTTATAGAGATTTAATTAACTAGCTTTGATTAACCGATCCATCTAGTATATTCTATACCACATGTAAAATCCCTATACAATATTATAGTTGGATAGGTGAAATTACCGTAATATTCTTCCAACACATATTTACCTTTAAGTTACCATCTTTCTATCAAGGAATAACGTTGTTGATAATTTTATTCTCAATAGTCATTTAGACAAAATTATCAACCAATTCACAAAGTGAATACTAAGATCTTAGATTTAATTATTCCATAAATCTTGAAAGACCTTAAAGTGGCATTAATATATAGTGTCCTTAACTATTTGATGTTCCCGTCAATTCATAAACCATAACCTCCAATATAGCAGAGTTCGCCACTAATTTCATAGAGGTTAATCTTTTAACAAATCAAAAGGCTACAACCTATGAAAGCAAGTCCAGTCAAACATTAAGGATTAAGATCTACATACTAAGAGCTAGTTTGTGGTTATATATGAATTGAGTTACGGCACTCTAATTCTTTATATTACCTGATCCAGTTCAATACACATAACTTATTTATGTTATACTAGTGTTTCTATTAGAAGTTAGATACTTCAATGATTTGAGACACATCATTCTAGTTGAGATAGACAAACACTACAATCTTCGGTAAATAAAGTATTCCATCTTTATTTACAGATTGTGAACTAGTTAATTTAGACTTAGATAAAGAAACAAGTCTCTCTATAATTAACATTTAATCATGTTTGTTTCTTTATACACAAATAAAGTCATGGAATCTTTTTCAGATAGATAAACTATTTGACTGAGAGAGTTTAATCTAGCAAATATCATAGTTATATATAAGAGAAAGTTATTTACACTAAAAGGGTAAAATTGAAAATTTACTTTTTAGGGCAAATATCCCAACAAAATTGACAACTGCACCTGTTCTTACTATTCTTAATAGTAATGAACATTATATTGTATATACCGGTGCTTCTAGTTCACGATTGGGATGTGTCTCAATGCAAAATGGCAAGGTAGTGGCTTACTCTTCCCGCCAGTTGAAGCCACATGAGAAGAACTATCCCACTCATGATTTAGAGTTAGCAATTGTGATCTTTGCTCTTAAAATTTGGAGATGCTATCTATATGGTATAAAGTTTGAGATTTATTCTGATCATAAGTGTCTGAAGTATCTGTTTACTCAGCGAGACCTGAACTTGAGACAAAGAAGATGGGTTGAGTATATAGAGGACTATGACTTCGAACTTCAGTACCACCCTGGGAAGACCAGTGTTGTAGCTGATGCTTCCAGCAAAAAACCTCATAATATGCTTGCTTCCTTGATCTTAGAAGATTGGAAGAATACGGTTACCATTGATGACTATAACTTAGAGTATAGCTAAAAGGGAAAAACTACTTATATCAGCAATATTGTTTCTACACCATCACTTCTGTAGATAGCACAACAAAATCAGTAGCAAGATTAAGAATTGAGAGCGATCTAGAACCAACTTCAGAATGGTGAGTAGTTAGATAGTTGGAATACCAATAGAGAAGGTTTTGTGCTTTTTAATAGAAGACTAGCTGTATCCAATTACCCTTATCTTAGATAGACTATTCTAACCGAAGCTCACAAGTCCAAATTCTCAATACATTCTGCTAGCACTAAGATGTACCATGATCTGAAGAGGCAATACTGGTAGAAAGGAATGAAACGAGATGTAGCTACTTTTGTGGCTAAGTTTATGACTTGTCAGCAAGTCAAGATAGAACATCAGAGACCAGCTAGATTACTTCAACCTTTACCTATCCTGAAGTGAAAATGGGATAAAATCACCATGAATTTTGTAACGGGTCTACCAAGGACACAAAGAAAGAATGACGCTGTTTGGGTGATAGTTAATCGGATGACAAAGACTGCTTACTTTATACTGATAATGATTGACTTTTCACTCACACAACTTAGTCATCTCTATGTGGATAATATTGTTCGCTTACATGGGGTACCATCAAGCATAGTTTCTGACAGAGATCCAAGATTTACATCTAAGTTCTGGAGAGCATTGCAGAGAGCTTTGAGAATAGAACTGAATCTCAGTACAGCTCATCATCCTCAAATAGATGGCCAATTTGAGCGAACTATGCAGATTCTGGAGGACATGCTTCGCTCATGTATACTGAATTTTGGTGAAAGCTGGGATAATCATCTATCATTGGTAGAGTTTACTTACAACAATAGCTACCAAAGTAGGGTTAGCATGGCTCTATATGAGGTACTATATAGGAGACTATATAGATCACCCTTGTGTTAGGCCGATGCAGAGGAGCGTATTACTCTTGGACTAGAGCTGGTACAAGATACCACTGAAAAGGTCGACATAATCAGATAGAGACTCAAAGTTGTTTAGAGTCTTCAAAAAAACTATACAGACCACACAAGATGCGAGGTAAAGTTTGATGTTAGTGACATAGTATTCTTCAAAGTTACGCCGATTTGTGGAGTCACAAGATTCGGATAAAAGGGAAGTTAGCTCCAAGGTACATTGAGCCTTTCAAGATTATTGATAGAATTAGACCTATCGCTTATCATCTGGATCTAACACCGCAGTTGGGTCGAGTACACAATGTATTCCATGTTTAAATACTCAGGAAGTACAAACCTGACTCATCTTTTATTATCCAGTACACAGAAATGCCTATCCAAGAGGATCTAACTTATGAGGAGCAACCAGTTCGAATATTGGAAAGAGAGCTCAAGGTTCTTCGTAACAGAGAGATTCTGCTTGTCAAGGTCCTTTGGAAACATTACAAGGAAGAAGAAGCTACTTGGAAACTCGAGACTAAGATGTATGAAAAGTTTATTTGTTTAACTTTCAGCTTGAGATTGTACTTTGATTCGTACCTTATACTCTGAATTTCGGGACGAAATTCCCTTAAGGATGGGAGGATGTAAAAACCTTGATTTTGATTAAGGTTATTTTGGTGTTTTCAAAAAATTGGGAATTTAAAATAAAAGAAAATTGGTTAAAGTTTGAATTAAATTTAAATAAGGGGTGTAAGTGATAGGAATCTTTGAAGTTAGGGTCAAATTCAGATTTATAAATACATGAATGAAAGGAAAATTCGAAATTCGGGGTTAAAAGACAATTTTGAAAAGATAAGTTATCAGACCATAAGTGACATGTGTCACAAAAACCCCAAATACCTTTGAAATCCCTAAAAATTTTCCAATCTCTCTCCTTCTCTCATGTGAACTAGCCCAAGCTGTGAACCCAACTTCACAGCCCTCCCTAGCCACCGCTATTGTCCCTCTGGCCACGAGCTCTGGCTGAACTTGTAGCCCACCGACCGGCGAAACTAGCGCCAGCTACTTCTTCCAGTAGTCGCGCTGCCTAGTCGCAGGGAGAGGTGCGCAAAGTCGCGTCAAACGCCACCATTCGCGGATGATTTCCAGCTTTCCAGCTGCCATCCTCCACCACCCAGTGCTGGCCACCCCATTCTTCGGCAAGCTCAGCCTCCTTCGAGCAAGACCTGACCCCTCACCGCCACTAATCTTGAACCAAGAAGCTTCGGTGAGTTTTTAAATCTTTTTGTGTCATTTTCGTAACAAAAAGTGTCATTTATATAATTATTTTTGTATTGTTCAACCATTATTCATGAAACTTTAGGTGATGAATTTGTGATTTAAGATAGGAGAATAGGTGATGGCTTTGTGGAGAATGGATGAATGGATTAAGAGAAATTCAGATCTAAAAATTGTGGCGTTTATGCAAATATTTTCAGAAAATGATTTTTTGTAACTTCTATAATTAGTTACTAATTAAGCCCAAATTTAAGCTAGAAGCCTTGAAACTGAAATTGGACTTCGAGATTGGACTAAGTAAGATCAAGAGATGAGTTTTGATATATAACATCAATATGTTTCGAAGTGGCACGAAGTCCGAGACACGAGGATCAGGATTTCGCCTTGATTTGCGTGCCACGGGCTGTGTCTCGGTCCGGGGCCCAAATTAATCGAACTATATATCTAACCTAGCATTTTTGGATGCTAGGAATTCATTAGTGGTATTCGTTTCTGAATTTGAGGCTTCATTTGGAAAGTCACCCCTCAAAGTGAGCTCACGGGATCCCGAAATGACCATTCGTGCGACCGGATGACCAACGGGATAATTTACAAGTGTTGATAGCTTAGCTTAGCTATCAAGACGAGGTAGGGGTTTAATTACCAAGTTTTATAGGTATTTTGTTTTAAAATGTGCATTATGAGCTATTTCTTGAAATTGTCGATTTTTATGGATTTAATTGGATGTTTGGTGAACTTGTGAACTGTTGAGATATATTGAATTGTTATGGGATTGGATTCTATGGTTTTTATATAGGTTTAAAATTTTAGTTTTGAGAAAATACAGCCGTTATGCTGCTCAATTCTCTGTAAATCCCAGAATAATACCAAATGAGTTTTAAAGCATGATTTCTTAATATACTTGATGCATGGTTATTACACACTCTATAATATATTGTACCTACCATAGGATTCTGCACTTGAATTCTATTTTAGTATCATGGTATTTAGATTGTTGGCGAGTTGATGTAGCGCTAGGTGGGAGACTTAGACCTCTGCGCAGGATTTGCTCACACACGTCTGGGTAGTATCAGGATGTTGGGTACCTCTACTAAAGAGGTATTACAGGGCCGTGATGGGAGGATAAGAGGTCATACTTATACTTGGTTGATTTATGATATGTACAACATGATGATTTTGGATTTAGTTTTGATTACATAATTACTCTTGATCTTGATTACTTGGCAAACTTTTTTTATAAATGGATTTTGGAAAGGTACCAATCATGTAGGTTTGAAAGTTGCATTTATACCAAATAGGCAATTGAATTCTTATTGAGCATGTGAATCCTCACCCCTTATCTTTCCCCTCTCAGGTGGTATGTAGTGTGACTTGGGCAACTCCAGAGCAGAGTGATTAGGAGAGGAAGTAGTTACTAATTTAGTTGTTGGTAACTACTTAGTAACTCTTATTTTGGATTTGTAATAACATTTAAGGCTCATACTTTGGATTTAGCCTATATTACGTATTGTGTCTACTTGTGATGATGATGGTAATCCATATGTACGTTTTATAAATATTATTACAGTCTATGTTTGGTGTTGATCACAAACTGTAGGAATTTACAATTTAGATTATTTTTATAAACTTTTACAGAAGCTGTCGTTTTTTAAATTAGTTGTCATTTTTTTGAAAAATTAAAGTTTCTATGATTTTCTAAAATAAATTATGAATTTCCATTTGTAAAATTCCCTTCCTGCCACTGACCCGGGGTTTGTTAGGGTTTATACCCTAAAAGCATGTATAATTTGGATATTTGCTGAATTAATAAAATGACATTTTTCTATTTGAATTTATGCATAATTAGTATGTCATTAAATATCATAAAATCTCTGGTTTATTTATGTGACCATAAATTTAGCATATAAGTGTTATATACATGAGGATTAAATTTATGGATAATAAACTAAATATAGTTCGTAATAATTAATTAAAGTTTGGGATCTTTAATTAAATATTATTAGTACGGTCCATTAACATTGAGAATGTAATAGTCTTATCCGGACTATTGATGTATTGACATCACAATGGAGGTACTTTATATAATTTGATTATATAGGACTGGACCA
>JXTC01000084.1:710221-724219 GCA_002914845.1 Trema orientale | reverse complement strand
TTAATTTAAATTTATGGAGAGATAAGTTTCCTAATTTGTTTAAATTTTGAATTTAAAAATATCTAATTATTAGATAATTAGATAAATAGAAATTGGAAAACTGACTGAAAGTGAAACACTCTTCTTTTAAAAGAGTTATCTGCTAGTTTATATATATATATATATAAATTAATTAGATTATATATATATATATGTATAAAAGTTTACGTTTATAAAAGACAAAAAAGTAAATCAATGTTTCTTTAAAAACGTTATATATATATAAATTAATTAATATGATTAATTAATTAATTTATTAAATAGTTTAATATATATATATCTATATATAAAGGCAACCATAGCAGATAATAGAGGATACAGTACGTATTATTTTCTACTGTGCCTCCATAAACTAGAGAGAAAAAGAAGAGTGTCTTCCTATTCTCTGTAGAACAAAACTCTTGCAATCTCATGTGTTGAGAAAATTGCAAGGGCCTAAAGTTTGAGTTTTAATAAATTGTACGCAAGGCCCGCACGTTCATCCAGTTGTGCTTGAGGCTTAGATTGGAAGATCCTAGTTTAGAAGACAGTAAAGCTAGGATCCGCTGATAGGCTACAAGAGGTATTAGATTTATTCTCTTTGTATGTTCCTATTTGCTATGAATTAATACTATGCACTCATATAGTCAATTGTTTTGAGAAAATTTTTGAATGTTTCTAGGCCAATCTTCCACTGCGAAAATCATTTTTATAGATAATTTTTCAATTTTTAGTGACTCATTTGATTTGTACTTGGATAACCTGTCATTAGTACTCAAACGTCGTGAAGATACAAATTTGGTGCTTAACTAGGAGAAATACCATTTCATGGTGCAAGAGGGAGTCATTCTTGGTCATAAGATCTCTAAAAAGTGTATTGAAGTTGACAAGGCCAAGTTAGAGACCATTGGGAAGTTTCCTCCTCCGGTCGATGTCAAGGGAATTCAAAGTTTTCTTGGCCACGCCGGTTTCTATTGAAGATTCATCAAGGACTTCTCCAAAATTTCCAAACCTTTGTGTACGCTACTAGAGAAGGATGAGGCATTCAAATTTGATAATGCTTGCTTACATGCTTTTGAAATCTTGAAACTGAAACTTGTGACAGCACCTATCATTGTGGCGCTGGATTAGGCTTTGCCTTTTGAGTTGATGTGTGAGACCAGTGACTATGCAGTTGGTGCTATTTTGGGATAGCGAAAAGACAAAACGTTTCATGCCATATACTATGCTAGCAAAACCCTCAACAAAGCTCAATCTAACTACATAACAATAGAGAAGGAACTACTTACTGTGGTGTTTGCATTTGACAAATTCATATCTTATTTGATTGGAATGAAGGTGATTGTATACATAGACCATGGAATAATCAAATATATTATTGTAAAGAAGGATGCAAAGCCTCGGTTAATTCGATAGGTCCTTTTGCTGCAAGAATTTGACTTGGAGATTAAAGACAGAAAGAAGATAGAGAATCAAGTAGTCAACCACCTCTCTAAATTAGAGGGAGAGAAAACTAAAGATGTTGAGTGACTGATCAACGAAACCTTTCCTGATAGGCAGCTCTTTGTGCTAGACAACAATGTACCATGGTATGCCGATTATGTAAACTACCTTGTGTGTGAATAGATGCCTCCTAACCTCACTCATCACCAAAAGAAGAAGTTCTTGTACGATGTGAGGTACTATTTCTGGGATGAACCATTTCTATTTAAACAATATGCTGACTATGTTATTAGGTGGTGCGTGTGAAAGGAGGAGATAGAAGACATACTCCACCATTGTGATGCTTCGGAGTATGGTGGTCATTTTGAAGGAGAAAGAATAGCCGCCAAAGTGTTACAATCCGGATTTTATTGGCCATCACTGTTAAAGGATGCCCATTTCTTTGTTGCAAGATGCAACATATGTCAACAAATAGGTGATATCTCTAGAAGGAACAAAATGCCACTCAATACTATCTCGAAGGTTGAAATCTTTGATGTATAGGGAATAGACTTCATGGGGTTATTTATTCCCTCCTTCGGTAATCTTTACATATTGGTGGCTGTAAACTATGTGTCAAAGTGGGTTGAAGCTATGGCATTACCTGCTAATGATTCTAAGGTAGTGCTCAACTTTTTCGAGAAGAACATCTTCAATCGATATGGCATACCAAGAGCAGTGATTAGTAATAAAGGCTCCTATTTCTGTAACAAGTACTTCGAAGCTCTACTTGCTAAGTATGAGGTTACACACAGAATTGCAACTGCTTACTATCCTCAGACTAATGGGCAAGCTGGGATTTCTAACCAGGATTTGAAGTGCATCCTTGAGAAAATAGTAAGTCCCACACATAAAGATTGGTCCAAGAGACTTGATGATGCTTTATGGGCATACCGAACTACATACAAGACTCCAATTTGTACATCTCCCACACAACTTCAATTCTAGATGTTTTGGCACTGCGGCACCAATTTGGCACTGCAGCACCCAGTTTCCCACCTTTCTAGCATCGCTACGCACTGCTGAGATGTCGTTTGCTCATCTTCGCTTACGATTGATTAAAATTGCATTGATTTAGCCTCGGTTCACTCGAAAAATCAGCATTCTCCGCTCAATGGTTTCTCTCCTGAAATATACATAAAAAACAATAAATCGAGTAAAAAAAGCTCAAAGACGAGTATTCTTAAGCTTGAAAAGATGTTAAAGTTAAATGTAGAATCCACTTGACAATAGTCCGTCTCGATATTTGACAAGTAATAAAAGGCTATTTTTTTCTAACACCATCTACAAAATGTGGCAAATTGGAACCACATTTGTAAATATTGGAGTAAAGTAACACCATATTTGTCAATTGTCAGTGAAATTTCAAATGTGTATGATAATGCTCTGCAAAAGCTAGTAGACCGCATGGTATTATATCCTGACATATTTAGCTTTTCCAGATATCACACCTCATCCAGAGCTGATAATCGTAAGATCAACTAATATATAAAAGTAAAAGTATTAAGAGTTTGCATAACAAAATAAGTTGAAAGTGAAACACAAAGCACAGCCCTAAAACAAATGGGTCCCACTTTGTGTATGCCCGTTAAAAGTATGAATCGACTATATAACAAATCAATCCAAATGAATTTGGGGCTCATTTTGGATTGCTTTTAGAGGGTTACTTCATGATTTTAAAGTGATTGAGAAAAGTATGGAAAAGATAGGCATTTGCTAAATTCTATTTTGACCACTATTTTAAAAAGATTTTGAGAAACAAAAGCGGGATAAGGGTTGCTTCTAGAAAACTGATTATGTTCCCAGCACAGAACTTTTTTAAAATATTCTTTAATAGAACTATATTTCTACTCTCAAATTCAAAGATTTGCTTGTCTTCAAGCAAAATAAAAGAATGAAAAAGCAAATACAAATCAAGTACTAAACAAAAATAAGAACATGTGACTTTTGCATCAATTAATAACTGTGCAAGTATCTCTGAAATCACAAAATATTACAATCTCTAATGAAATGTAATCATTAAATATATCTAGAATTTCAATATCAAACATCAGTTTTCACTCCACTCAAGACCCTTTCGTGTAAGTGTATACACAATCAATCTCAATCAACCAAATGAACTCCGGATAGATTTATGTGCTTAGTAGACTTTGAGTGATCTCTAGATAATACAAGTTATAATTACCATAAGCCCATTCTTCATATCACTCTCTACTAATTTAGGTTATAGTGTCAAAAAAAATTAAAGGGTCTTTCAAAGGTTATAATGTAAGGTCAGAGTAAAGGCTATGTGGGAAGAATAATTTTTGGCTCAGATCATCCTAGGCATGCATCACAACTTAAGGATTTCGCATAATTTCTGATGTAGTACACAAAGAGGAGGAGTTTTTCGAGCGATGCACAATCCTGAAAACGCAGATATTTTTGGTCGACTGAAAAATCCCTCTAGAAATGAAAATTTCTCAAGAAGAACCAGTCGACCAAAAATCATTACCAGTCGACCAAAATGCGATAACAGCATTTTTTCAGTTACCCATTTTTGTATTTTTGCTTTATTTAGTTGTCTTTTTGTATTTTTTTAATATTTCTGATAGAGTTTCGTATTTTGTTAAGTTTCCTATAAATTATAAGCCTTGGGGCACTTTCAAAATAGTTGTTTAAGTTTCATAAAAACTATAGAGAGAGTTTTCTCTTTTCTTCTCAAATTTCAAGTATTTTATGAGAATTAACGGTTGTTTGAATCCTTTTTCTCTGGTATTCATGAGTAAATCAACAGATTAAAGTAGGTTGTCTTTCAATTTCCTAAAGATATTTTTCATCAGATAGTTCCGCTTCATCAATTAGTACTAGAGAAGCATTCGTTCTTGATAAAATGCTGCCATGAAGATGCCCAACCAATGTGGTCCTTATAGATTAAGTCTATGAACATGGTCGGATGATGCAATTGAAGTAACAAGTAGTCCAATTAACGGAGCAGGTGACTGCATTATTGGTTCTCTAGAATCAACCCCGAAATCATAACCAAAACGATTCAGGGAGTGATAGTTCTAGTAGTGATGAAGAGTATTATGAAGTAGCCCCGCCACGCATGTATAAGATTTATATTCCTAGAGAAGAGGATGATAGACGACGTTGGGAGATGGAAATGTGCACTAAGATTTCTGCATTCCATAGGAATATGCAACAGGAACAATTTTTGGATTGGATATGTACCACAGAAGAAGTTTTTAAGTTCAAAGGAGTTCCTAAGAACAAGAAGGTTTCATTAATTGCAACAAGGCTTCGTGGTAGAGCCGCCATATGGTGGTAGCAGTTGAAGATGACCAGGATAAGCTTGGGTAAATCAAAGATTGTTAAGTGAGATAAGATGAAGAAGAAGATACGTGGTGAGTTTCTGCCCTATAATTTCCAAAGGTTGATGTACCAAAGGTTGTAGAACTTATGGCAAGGAAACCGCTCCATATATGATTACACAACTGAATTCTATCGGTTGTTAGTGCGTAACGAGATTCAAGAAATTGACGACTAGTTGGTGGCTAAGTATATTAGAGATTTACAATCTCAAATTCAAGACACCATTAATTTGTTCGATCCAATCAACGTATCTATAACACACCAGTGAGCACTTTAGCTAGAGAAACAAGCCTTAAGATGGTCGGGTAGCATGTCTTTTGGTTGTAGCAACAACAGTAGTAGTCAAATTAGAGCAAACAAAGGTAACATTTCCAATCAAAAGAGTCCTCCTGACACCACTTAGCCAGTAGAGCAACAACTAGTGGGATTAAATACTTTGGGTGTAGAGAAAAAGATCAAAGACAAGTAGATTGTAAGAAGTCCAACAAGAGGGCTTTATTTGGTAAACCTAGAGAAGTGGAGGATAATGTAGAGATTAGTAAGGAGTCGAATTTTGATGATAGCATAGCAGAGGAAGAATATGTGAAAGATGATACTGGGTTATTGCTTGTAGTTCGAAGCTATTGTTTGACACCACTACCAAAAAAAAAGGGAGCTTTAACGACTAGGATTTAACGGCTGTTTAAAGAAAACTACTGTTAAAGTAAACTGCAAAGCCTTTCTCGATGGTTCCGATTCAACCACAGAGAAAGGCTTATTTTTTTGAAAGTGTTTTCTCGGCGGTTGAACCAGAACCACCGAGAATATAAAAAAATCAACTTTAACAACAGTTCTGCTAGAACCGCCATTAAAGACTATTCAAAAGAGGGCTGAGACCAGCTCGACCCTCATTCTTCTTCTTCTTTCCCTAGGCCGTGAATGCACCGTTCGTCTCCTCCGCACACAGCAGCTGTTATTCCGGCTTGTTTTCTAGCCAAAATCACCTCGATCGTTTCATTTGATCTGGGTAAGCTTTATATGCTTGAATTTTTTATAATTTGTTCATATTTTAACAATTTTTTAACCTAGAATTTGTTTAGAAAATTGTACGATTAACCGCTGCAATTCCCGAGTAATATGTAATCTTATTATTTTTGTGTATTTTTTGGTTATTTTAGGTTCTAATTTGATCGAGAATGTCAATTTTAATATCAAATCCATAGTATTATTGCATTTTAGGTCACTTAGAGGTAATATATATTTTTTTTAATTTTTTATTTAGTCCGAATTTTTTTTATGTCAAATATGATTATGATTTTCTATAATTTTTAGTTGTATTAGGTTCTAATTTGAACGGTTATAGCAAGTTTAGGATCAAATTTAGAGTATTGTTGGATTTAAGTCACTTTGATGTAATTTTTTTTAATTAATCCGAAATTTCTTTTAATTATAAAAAGTGAAATGAAATGTATGTTATTATATTGTTCTTTTAATAGTCATTAACAATTATAATTTGTCAATGTGTCCACATTATTATGAATTACTTAATTTTGCTTAATTTTATGTGATTTTACTATATGTGCAATGTGTGTATTATTATTTATTTGATCGATTATATAGTTACTAATTTTAGATAGATAATATTTTGAATTTACATAATTATTAGTTAAAAAAGATAAGCATTAACAAAATTAGTTAGTTGTTAAGTTACTAACTTTGTTAATTTAATACAAAGTATGAAATAAGATAAATTTGGAGGTTTACAAAGTTGAAATGTGATATATTGACATGGGTTTGAAGTATAGATTGGTGGTGTGCATTGTTTTTTGCAGGAGGTTAGTCAATTTTTAAGTGGAAACTCTTTTGAATTTTAGTTAAAATTTTAGTGATTAGTAATGGATAAAAATTGGATGACAAAGTGTAGATTATTAGAAGAGTATGAAGATGGGATTGCACATTTCCTAAGATATGCCAAAGAAAATAGTATAGATCCTAATGTGACTCTATGTCCATTAGTTAAGTGTGGTAACATTAATTATATGAGAGATATCGACGTAAGAGGACATTTATTTTTCAATAGAATAGATACATCTTATATTAGATGGATATGGCATGGAGAACCCGCACGTGAAGAAAATTTCCCTAACAAAAGAGCTCGAGAGAAATATGTTTCTGAGGAATACGAAGATCATCCGGTAGATATGATTAATGATGTTAAAGAAAACTTTACTAATCATCCGGATGAATTTATGAAATTAGTGTAGGATGCAGAGAAAGATCTCTATCCTGGTTCAAAAATCACAAAATTAACATTTTTGGTTAGGATTTACAATTTAAAAGCACGTAATGGTTAGAGCGATAGTGGATTTTCTCAATTGCTTTCATTATTAAGAGAGGTATTCCCAGAAAATAATAAGATACCTACTTCTATGTATGAGGCGAAGAAAACATTATGCTTAATGGGCATGGAGTATAAAAAGATATATGGTTATCCAAACGATTATATATTGTATTGCAAAGAGTTTGCAGATGTAAGTAGTTGTCCTATGTGTAAAAGTTCAATATGGAAGGTTATGAAGCACTCTAACCAAGAGAAGAAAGGGGTCCCAGCAAAAGTGTTGTGGTATGAAGAACATGCTAAAAGTTTGATATGGCATAATGAAGAAAGAATCAAAGGTGAAAAACTTTGGCATCCAGCAGATTCTCTTACTCGGAGAAAAATAGATGACATGTGGCCAATAATAAAAGAAGATCCTAGAAATCTCAGACTTGATCTTTCGGCTGATGACATAAACCCTTATAGTTCAATGAGTACTAATTATAGTTGTTGGCCAGTTATACTTGTTATTCATAGTCTTCCTCCCTTGTTGCGCATAAAGAGAAGATTTACAATACTCACCTTGTTATCCAAACAGCCTGGGAATGATATAGATGTTTATTTAGTATCATTGATAGATGATTTAAAAAGTCTATAGGATGGAATCGATTGTTATAATTCAAGTAAAAAGGAGAGATTTAATTTAAGGGTGGTACTATTATGGACAATCAATAATTTTCCTGTATATGGTAATTTATTCGGACATTATGTAAAAGGTTACAAAGCATGCCGAATATGTAGTGAGCATATACATGCAATAAGATTGAAGTATTGTTTTAAGGAATACTGTAGAAGGAACTACAGAGTCATATTCTCGGGATGATGGTAATGGTATATGGATTAATATTGGCCGAGACAAAATAATATAAGGTAAATTAAATATGTATATATTGTATTATGTATTTATTTTTATTACTTGAAAAAATTGATTAATAAGAGTTATTTTGTTTACTAATATTTTATTTTATTTGTTTAGGTCAATGGGAGACCATTCAGATCATCTGAGCATCGGAAAAGAAGGCAAAAAAAAAGGGCTACACAGTGTAAAGAAATCATCAAAATGAGAAATAAGGGAGAACTAGTTCCTTTAGAGTGGAATGCATTGGGCTAACCAGTTGGGCATTAGGCACCGGAATTTGAGTCATATCTTGGTTGGTTAGCTTGTACCAAAGTTCTGATTACTATACCTGATTGGCCTAATATTCCAGAGGAGGTTTACACTATCATATGGGACGACTTGAGAGTAAGTTATCTACTACCTTATTTTATATCATATTTTATTTTTTTATGTTACCATATGGCCTAATTCATATTTTGTTTGATTTTGTTGTAGAGCACGTTCCTAGAAATTAATAGTCAGGGTAATAGAGTTTATGTGTGGTCATTGGTGAGTAAGAAATAGCGTGACCACAAGTCATCATTGACTAGTAAATATGTTATGAGGTACTTTGAAGATACTGTATGGGCTGCAGAAAATCCAGATGGATTAGTAGTTCCACCAACAAGCAATTGTTACATCACTGAGGAATAATAGAAGGCCTTTGTTGCATCAAAAATGGATCCTAACTTTCTAGAGTTGAGGAAGAAAAACTAAGAAAGACGTGCAAAATAATAATATCTACACCACACTTCTCGTAAGTCTTTTGCAAGGTTGGAAAGAAAAATGCAAGAAGAAGAAGGAAGTGTACATCCAGTTGAGCGGGCTAAGCTGTGGAGAAAATCCAGAAAAAATCTAAAAGGAGAATATGTAGATGATAGTACAAGAGAAAAAAGTGAAATAATTGTAAGTTTTGTTTATTATACGTACTCTGGTGTTTATAACTGAAAATTTGATTAACTAAATAATGTGTTTACTACTTTTGTAGGATATATTATATGAGTTATGGAATAAGGGAGAGATCGTTGAAATTGGATCCAATGATATTCTTACTCAAGCATTGGGAACTCCTAAGCACCCAGGTCGTGTTTGAGATAAAGGTAAATTTGTTGCACAAAGAGAAGTATTCAGGAGGCCTAGTAGGAAATTAAGAGAATTACAAGTACACTAATTTCACTATTGGAGACAAAGAGACAAAGCATAGGAGGAAAAAATTAGTAAGTTAGAAAGAATGTACGAAGAATGCCTCCAAAAGCAAGAGATTACATTGCAACAAAAATTTGACAAATTTCAAAACATGATTTTGAAATCCATCAGTGCACTTGGAAAAAGGAATCCAAAAGTTAGTGTCCATGGGCTCAAAATTGATATTGAAGATGCTGAGATGGATATTGATATCTCAAACAATACTCAAATGGGTTCTAAAGTTCATGAGATGTTAAAGTCTAGCTAATGTCCATAAATATTCTTAAAGCCCAAATTAGTTAAGTAATCATGATTCATAGAGTTTAAATATAAAGAGTTAAATATGAAATTCAACTAATGTAAATCAAACACGTAGATAATTCAATAAATTATATTACCTAAAGAACACTAAGTGACTATACTCATCATCAATATCAAGTCATCTCATCTTATCAAAACTCACAACTTATTCAAACAAATAAAGGAAAAAGCAAATAAAAATGTTGTAAAAAGAACACAAGTCATATAAACTAACACACAAAAAAACTAATAGCCAACAAATGATTAACTAATCATATGTTTATCCCTAAACTCATAATCAATATAGTTCAACCAAATTAAGCACAAGGGAATAAGAATATGTACTGAGGAGGTAAAACATT
Source organism: Trema orientale (assembly GCA_002914845.1). NCBI lineage: Eukaryota > Viridiplantae > Streptophyta > Magnoliopsida > Rosales > Cannabaceae > Trema > Trema orientale. The sequence continues at coordinate 714,285 of JXTC01000084.1, read as the reverse complement.
CTCACCTCCTAGTATAGTTGGCAAAGTTGATGCTCTAGGCATAGTGACTTTAGCTTAGGTTGGCAAGGTTTCCCTCTATGGCTTGCATCCTTAGGATCAACTAAGTACAAATTGGAAGCTCGTCAAAGAGTGGCTTCTACCCATAGTACGTGTCATACAACTCGTTATATGAGTCTTAGTTTTGAACACCCTCAAGCTTACCAATGTATGGCAATATTCGGCATATACACTCAGTTTATCTCGGCTCCGACACATATGCATGGTAGGCTTCAATAAATGGTACTAGAAGCAGTGGAGAAGGTTTTAGCCACATAAGATCGTCATAGATATGAATGTTAATGACCGGTAACGTAATGACTTGGGTCTTAAAATGTGGAGAATCACATGTATTATATTGAACCTCCTCCTTACTTGAGTTGTCATCATCGAATAACCTAAAGATCTTCCTGTGCGTACTTGTCTCCTTTCGATGGCTTTCACGATTGTATATATCTTGTGCGTCCCTTATCACCGTCTCTATACTCTCCTACTTCTCTATATGGAGCCTTTGTCTCCTCTAAAAATTGGGCAATAAGATCTTCAAGATCGGGAGACGACTTTGTTTGATGATGCAGAGTGTTAAAGCATGGCACCAAGATATTGGAATTATCTATCAAAATAAGGTAGCTTGGTGGATAATTCCAACTCTGATAGTTAAAATCAGCCATGTCTTCTAATAACCAATAGGTTTTGTTCGTAGATATTTGGTATAAATCAGTAACACCAACTCCTCTTTCCACCCACATTCTTGTTTTATTGTATAAGTTGTTAAAAAAGTTTTGTGGTTGACACTCTCGAGAGAAGTTATGATGAAGAAACATCACTAGCAACTCTTTGTATATCTACTATACATAATGAAATGACTCTAAGTCTTGCTAAGCAAACCTAAAGAGGACTTTTCGATCTATTATCTCTAAGTACCTCGAAAAACAAACATAAAAAGAAAATAAAAATTAAGAGTGAAAAATAAAAATAAATGCCTAAATTAAAATCAAGTTCCTTACTCTCTATATTAACAATAATCTAAAAATACCAATGCCCAGGAATGGTGCCAAAAATTTGATAATTGAACGTCTAATCGTTAGATATTGATGCCTAAAATCAAGTTTATAACTTATAAATTCCTCCTCCTTTTAACTAATATAGCATGACCTAATAAAAATCAAAACTAGCTACTATAGTGGTAAGTAGGTGCGTTCAAAAAAACCGCCAAACCATGGAAATCACCCAATCTAGTCCAAACCCCCCAATCCAGGCAGATTCTCTTCTTAAATGGCCGGTTACGGATTAGAAAAAATGAAAACCGACTTGGCCGGTTTGGTTTTCGGTTTTGGACAAATTTGGTTGAATTCAAACCGAACCGGCCAATAAGTTTGTATATATATATATATTTTTAGAAAAAAATATATATATTAATAGTTAAAAATTTAAGCTCATTCATTCTAATTGAGTAATGATTACTTTTAGCTCATTTAAGACTATGTCACTTAAGACTCTTATGATATTTTATACTTTAAATTTTGTTATTGTCATGTGTTTAAGATTAAAGATTTTAAGTTTGCTATTCAATTTTGATTAGGTTGTAAGTTGTAACTAAAATATAAGTTTATTAGGACTTTCGATTTGGTTGTAGCTTTTAACTATATTATGGTTTCATTTTATATTTGGACTTTAAATTTTAAATGAAATATGATTATGATATGAGCTTAGTTGATGTTGTAATAATTCAAATTTTGTAAGTTTTCAAACCGCAGAAACTGCCCAAACCGACCGCTAAAATGTAGGTGCGGTCTGGCCAGTTTGAATCGACCAACTCAAACCGCACGGATTGGTAAACTGACCAAACCGCACATTCGGATTGGTTTCTGGATTGGCGATTTAGACCGTCCAGACCGGCCATAAACACCCCTAGTGGTAAGAAGGGTTGATCCACAGAGATTGGATAATAAATTATTGCTAAGTACCGGAATTATCGCAACCTGACTTTATTTAGACATAAAAACTAAACGAATACAAAAATAAATAAATAAAAATAAAGATAAAAAGAATACAGCGGAAATAAAATATAGATAAAACTATGCACGAATATATTAGAAATTGATAATACCTAATTACTCCTAAGTTTGTCAAATTAAGTAATTACCAGTTTAATTCCACTTAACTCACTAATCGAGGTATCCAACCTCACCTTATTACCTCTTTTTAGTATCAAATGAGGTAATACACCTAAATAACCTAAGTTGATATCCCTATCTAACCTGATTAAGTGTTTATTAAGTTTAAGCCTTCAAATAGAAGTAAAGGTATCCCTCATCTCCTGGTCTCATAACCCAAACTTTTCAAACTAGCAAAGTGATTATCTAGGTGTTGATCTCTTCTTGATCTCATAATTACCTAAACTATGCCTCTTAATTCTGGATTATGAATTTAATCTCTCCCGAGCATCAAAATCACATCCTAAAATCAACTAATTTATTGGCCAAATAAAATAAAAGCATTGAGCAAGGAGAAGCATAAATGAATTGAAAATAGAAAATAAACCAACAATTAACAAAATAATCAAAATAAAGTATTAAAAAGGGTATATCAAGTCCTAGCTATCAAATATAAACAAATATAGTAGAATTCAGTACTATTCTCAGCAAGAAATTTATAAATCTAAGCATATTCATACAATAAGCTTAATACAAATTCTAAGAGATTAGAGTGAGAGAAAGGAAAAGAAAAATTCTTGTATAGATAGCTTCAAGTCTTCAAATCTTCAAGAAATTCTCCCAAATCTTTTTCAAGAATCTCCAACTCTAAGCTTTCTCTCTCTAGAAATTTAGGTGCCTCTTTTGTATTTTCTTTCGAACTCTCCACCCCTTGAAATTGTGCCTAAATCCCTTTTTTAAAGCGTCATTCTAGGTCAAATTCAAGCAAAGGATGAATGAGTCTTCATCGTTGTATTATGAGAAAGGATAGATCCGAGCAATCGAAGCTCATTAAAAAAGCTAAAAAAACGCATCCAGGATGCTTTAGGGGCACGGCTGTGCCCCAGCCAACAGGTAGCAAGGGAGGCATAAGGGGCGCCCCTCTAGCTGCTTGGGAGTTCCATTTTGCTGTTTTGCTATGTTTTGCCAGGGTTTTGCTCCGGCTCGTCCCGATCGGTCCCGACTTGAACCAAATGATTTGAAACACCCATTTATTGTACAAATTTATCTTGATTCTCACTTATTCACAAAATCTATGAAAATACACAAAAACACATCAAACCAACAAAAATGCTTGAAAATATACAACTATTTGAGCTTAGACGGTATTTGATCTGTCGGCAAATATTGTCCTCATCAATTCTTAATTTATCCATTAGTTTAGAAATATGACTGCTTTTTGTTTTTTACTTTTTAGAAATTAGTTTAGTTTAGAGACATAAGTCATATTTATATAATTATTTTTAACTATATTTTCACAAATATGTTTAGTATTTATATTGTTTACTTATTTGAAAATATGTTTGGTAAATTCCCGTGAAAACATCTTCTTAATATACGAAAATATAGTATGTCTATTTTCGTAATTTATCATTCTATAAAAATTACAATATGTAATTTACTGAACACTAAAATTCTGCTTTTAAAAAATCTAATAAATTTATTAATTCAATTTTTTAAATGCCTAAATCTTTTTAGGGCTTATAGGTATCTGTCCAAAATGTGGCCCAAAACTCATTATCTATCCAGGCCTGAAACTTAATAGGTAAATGTCTAACCCAATACCCGTTAGAAATCTTATACCCAAACTACCCCTTAACTTATAGAACCCATTTTTCCCCTCTTGCAGTATTTTCTCGGCCATTTTCTCTCTTTCTCACTCTTTTTTCCCTCACTTTCTTCCATTTTCCCTCTCGTTTTCTCTCGTACCAGTAACTTTCTTCCATTTTCATTCATTTTCTCAACCACGATTCCATAATCTCTTACTCCCATTCTCTCCAGAAATCATGTCTATACAAATATCAGCTCTCCAAAATCGCAAAAAAAAAAAAA